>JAPDRQ010000221.1:0-50775 GCA_030247915.1 Neophaeococcomyces mojaviensis | reverse complement strand
GGCTTTAGACAACAACCAGGCATAGATTTCAACGAAACATACGCCAACACGGTCAACCCAGTCGCTTATAGGTATATCCTAGCCCTTACGGCATTACACGACTGGGAAATACACCAATGGGATGTAAAATCAGCCTTTCCAAACGCCAAAATCAAGGAAGAAATATATATGGATCAACCAACCGGTTTCGAGGTCCAGGGGCAAGAACACCTAGTCTGCCGCCTAAATAAGGCCCTATACGGGCTAAAGCAATCGGCAAGGGAATGGGAGCACACCCTAAAGGAAATGGTCGCAAAATCAGGCCTACAACCACTAGAGATTGACCAATCGGTATATATCTCTAATACAGGGACCCCCATTATCCTAATAACCTACGTGGACGATATACTCGCTATTTCACCAGCGATAAGCCGTATTACGGAGGTATATAACCAGCTAAATAGCCAGGTTACCCTAAAAGACCTAGGGGAGGCACGGACCTTTTTAGGCATCGAACTGGAGCGCGATAGAGATAAAAAGGCTATAAGACTACACCAGGGTAACTATACCAGAAAAATTCTGGACAAATATAGACCCAATATCAAGCCTACCCAGGGCAGCGCTATACCAGCGGCCATAGGCCAGAAAATCGGTCCTTACGAGGAACAACAAGACCCGGGACTGATAAATCAATACCAACAAGAGGTGGGGTCAATCCTTTACCTTACCACCAAAACAAGGCCCGATATAGCCTATACTACAGGCCTACTCTCGCGATATATGGCAAATCCAGGTCCGGAGCACTTTACTACCCTGGAAAAGCTATGGAAATATTTAGCGACCTACCCGGCCTTAGGCCTGTCCTACCACTCTGCGACTTCTACGCTCACCGGCTACTGCGACGCAGATTGGGGGGGTGATATAGGAACTAGGAGGTCGACTACAGGGTTTATCTACCTGTTTAGGGATAGCCCCCTGGCCTGGAACTCAAAATTGCAAAAAACGGTCGCCCTTAGCAGCTGCGAAGCTGAATATATGGCCCTTAAAGAGGCTATAAAAGAACAACAATATATAAGGGCTATAGGTACATCCATACCCTTCCTTCAACCAATAGAGCACCCAGAACTGCTCTACACGGACAGCCAATCAGCTATACAGCTAGCTAAGAATCCAGGGCACCATCATAGGACCAAGCATATCGACATCCAATACCACTACGTGCGCCAACTGGTCCAGAAAGGGGAAACAAACCTAGTTTACCTTAATACCAAAGACCAACTGGCTGACTACCTTACAAAGGCAATGCCAGGGCCCAGATGGACCGAATTCATCAAAAATATAGGCCTTATAGACCTTCAAAACAACACCAACGACGGGATTCGAACCCGTGACTAATACACTACGCAATATAGCCAGGCCAAGTCTTGGTATATCTCACAAAGGCACCCACTATTTCTTTTGTCAAATGGAGATATACCCCTATACCAGGTAAGGGGGTGTGTTAAGAATAGCAACCCCAAAAGGGGTAAGTCCAACCTAGGGTGGACCAGTTGGTCCACTAGTGGAGCCAGTTGGTTAGTGGCCTCCCTGCCACTTAACCAACCTCTTTCTTTAGTACCCCCTATAGGGGCCAGCCATTCATTTATCCCTGTTATAGGTGCATATATATAGGGACTATCGGCGCGTATATAGAATAATAATAAGTTATTTATTTACTATCTGCCTACCGCTACCTTCCAATCTCAACAAAATCTAAAGTTTAATATTTTTATAATAATACTAACTATTTTATTAAAATAAAACTCTAATATTAAAATATAAGCCTTATTAGTAAAAATTAAAGTTTTATTATTTAATATCTATTTAACTAGCTAGAACTAATTTAAGTTTTTTCTAATTTTAACTATATCTTAATATATAGTCTAAATATCTAAATTTTTTATATATAATTAGATAATAAGTATAAAGAAAATTCTAACAATACTATCTATAATATCGTAGCTCTTATAATGGTTGAGTTATATAGTACTAAACATTGACCAATGGTAGTGCGTGAATTGGGCTCAATGCTAGACCCTGATTGGCTAGTCGCGCTAAATGTCACAATCTGGTACCCGAGAGGATAAAGCTTGCACCATCCCAAAGAAGCTGTAAAGCTTGCACCACTCGGAGTTTGCATTCACTGAATTTCTTGCAAGATGCTGAAGAACATACACTTCGACTACGCGATAGTCCCCCCAAAAAAAGGTATCCAGACAGACGCTGTCACTGATTCCGGGAAGAATAGGTTCAGGAACATACCGACCGATTCCCTATACGAATCGTATGAAGAATCGGCCTTACCATTTCGGGAATTACCAAGAGCCGAACCGACGAACCTCCCATATGAATCGCATGAGAGATCCGTCTTACCTTCTCTTCCCTTCAGCGTTGTATCGTTATCCATAGGACAGGCATAATTACAATCAGATTCCATAGGCTTTGATCTCTCAGCCCAATGCTACGCTGGTCCTGACAGACGCCAAATCACACCAAAATACACTATTCTCACACCACTTTATCGAATGATTTTAGGTGATAATATATTCTTCTATCCACGATATGTTAGGGACCTCACTGGATAACAAGTTATTAAGTATGGTTCTGGGCTTTACTCGATAAGGATAGGAGTATCAGGGATGCTAGAGCTGTGTCGAACAAGAGTTGAGATGTAACTTAGGTTGACTACAGAAGCTATGGAATAGACATAGGAGATTTGTATCTATATACTCATGAATCGTTTCCTGATGAGGAAGTCTTTGGTGTGTTGGTATGTCTGGTATGTCCAGACCAGCATACCAACCATACCAGAGTTGCCCTTTTCAGTTAGCGCGCCAAGCCCTCAGTGCCTGCACGTGCTAGGCTTCTTCGCTTAACCTTTCATATCTTCTGGCATGGCCCGCATCCTCTACGCGTACAATTTGTTCCATTTAGCGGCTCCACCACGGGAGCACCACCAGGTGGTTATTACATAGAAATAATCTCATTGCAATGAGTATAATATTGTACGTGTACCAGATCTTGATTCTATGTATTATTACGCGTTTAAGGCCGCGATTTGGCCTTATATAGACAAATCATAGCGTGCATATTTAGCTTGGGGCTAAATGGAACAAATTGTACGCGCAGAGGATGACGGTCATGGTTCGTAACACGATAATGGTTTATATTATCTGGACTGAGGTGCCCTTCGATGTTGTTTTATTCATCTCCCTTTTATTACTACATGGTGGACAGGTAAGGAAGGCTATATCATGTTCCTGAAAGCCAAAAAACGATAGTTTCTGTCTCGACTTTGTAGACTGCATAGGCCATATACGGCTGAACACAACTCATGCATTCAAAGCTGAGTTTTAATCACATGATGTGGATGACCCCACAGATCCTTGCAGGACCCAAATGCCCTTGGAACAAGAAATAGGGACTTGGCATCGGCAGGTTTTCCAGTACTGGCTTAGTGGCGCAGATCTTCAACTGGTCTGGACTTCGTGCTAGAACGAGCCTCTTCAGTCCAGCACCTGCCAGATTGAGCTATAGCATCTACCTTGCTCTAACCTACATGGACAAAAGAGGTATACGTACCACCACGAACCCGAGCTCGGTTACTACAAAAGTACATGTGAGCGTATGAATCCTGGTTTACCATCTGTACTAGTATGCATGGCCGGTCACTCCGGCTGAAGATGACAAGAACTTCCTGCAGCTCAACCCTGTGTTGTACAAAAACACCTTCAGCTTAGACAAACCATATATGTTACCTAGGTTGATGCAGCCAATAAGAAGGCTGGCATGGGTTGCTCATTGCATTCTGGTGACTTGTCTACTCCAGCCCTTCTGTTCGGCAATGCACAAATGGTCGAACAGAGACTGAGGGTCGAAACAATGCACAGTCTACCAACGTTACCTACACCCTACAACTCTTCCACTCTCTGGCTGAAGCATGCAATTCTACTTCTTGCGTTTTGCAATGAAATATTTGTTCTCTCAATCTTACCAGCTTAACAGCACGAATAGCTACATCTAATAGAAGATAGGCCTCTCCTATAGGCCACTCCACATCTATATTAGACTAAACTGGTAACATAATCCGCCATCAGCATGACTGGAATTGATTCCTTGCGGTCCTTCCTCGCTAGGCCAAGATCACGATCACAGTCACGACCACATAGAGGTAACTGCCGAGATACCCAGACAGTCGATAAAGATTCCGAACCGAGCTTTGTTTCCGCCAGCGGCAATAGCTCAAACGGACTGCAAGTTTCAACAAAACCGATCCCGAAAATAGCAACACAACAGACCTCTGAACTGCGCCGTGAAACTGCAACGCAGTATGTGTCTCGTGAAACACCTGCAATAAACACACAACTATTACCCTTGGAATTGAAGGAGTCTGTGCCACTCCGAACCTGTAAGACTGACACTAAGTTAGCTAAATGGGTTCAATATGATATGTGGGATGAGGCTTACAATAAATTGAAGAACGAACAACCTAAAAGGTTCAAGGCCTATCAAGACTACATTGCGAATCCACATGAACTCAACGGCACAAATAAGCTTCCATATGATCTTGATGCTATCCAAAACAGCAATAGGGAACAACATTTGGCTGAAATTATAGGTGTAAGGTTACAAGACATTGAGAATAAAAGGTCGCCAATAGCCGCGAAGGCCTACGAGAAAGTCGTTGCAGGACTGCTCTTTGCAAAAGACTTTATTGGGGCAGCTATCAGTAGTGAACCACATGGCGCACTTGCATGGGCAGGTATAAGTATGCTTCTACCAGTAAGACACCCTTTTTTAAATTATTGAAGTGCTTTTTTGGCCTATGGCGAACGTCAGCCCCACCTTCCCCTTGTTATTGATGTGGTCATTTGTTGGAATTATACATCTTCCTCTTGCTAATTTCTTCACAGTTGCTTCTTAATCCGGCGGTCCAAGACAAAGCCGCCGTAGAGGGGCTTGCCGATATCTCCGATCTTATGCTACACTATCGCGTGATTGAGAAAATATACCGAGATCCCAGAAACAGAGATCTAGAAATCCAAGAACTCGGATCAGAGGTCCGTAAAAAGATTGTCATGCTATACTCGCTGGTGCTAGAGTTTCAGATCCGCATGCTGTGCCATTATGCAAGCTCTTCACTAGAGCGGTATGGCAAAAACATCATAATACGAGATGACTGGCAACATCTGCATGCTCGCATAACCTCTGAGGATCGAAGCATCCGAGAAGCTCTCGATGTTATCGGTCATGCGCAATTAGCTGCGGGCTTCAAAGAGCAGAAGTTGCAACTTGACAGAGTCTTGGATAGCCACATGGGTTATTTTGAAAAAGTCCTGTCTTCCACAACCGAGCTATCCAGTCAAGTCCAGCATCTTGAGCAATCCCTCAGACATCACCGGAGTTGTAAGATTAGAAAGAGCTATTTTTCTCATACAATATGCTAACCTTGCTTCCACAGCAGAATTTTCCGTTAAGACGCAGACGTACTGGGTCGTTCCAAAGCAGCCCGTGAAGAACTTTATCGGCCGCGAAAACGAAATTTCACAGATTTCAAGCTATTTCTCCACTAGTAGGTCGGAAAAACATGAAACATCAATACTAGTTCTCCAGGCTTTAGGAGGACAAGGCAAGAGCCAGATTGCTCTAGAATACTGCCGACAATATCGAAGAACCTATCGAGGAGTTTTTTGGGTAAATGCTAGTTCGGCATCCACTGCCACTCAGTCTCTAGTAAGCTTCTCGCAAAAGATTGACCTAGCGGCGGCTGCAGCGTTGGGTAATGACGACGCGAGGATTGATTTCGTTTTGCGCACTCTTGAGCAGTGGGAAGAACGCTGGCTAATGGTGTTTGACAATTATGATGATCCGCAATCTTTTTCAGATATTCATCGGTTTATTTCTTCCGGTATTTGCATTAAAGATCTGGACTGGTTTATGTGTGCTAATTTTTTATGTAGGTCAAACTGGAGATGTTCTCATTACCAGTCGCCACCAGGACCTTGAAGAGCAGTACCACATAATTTACGTGCCATCAATGCCGGTTGATGATGGTATAAGACTTCTTCTACATCACTATACCCAGGTAAATATTGAATATTACCGGACGCAAGCCTCTCGAATCGTCGCTCGACTAGGTGGCCTGGCGTTGGCCATCGATCAGGCCGCTGCCTACACCAAATATAAGCAGTTACCTATTGAGAAGCTACATGAATTTGTGGCTAGTTATGAAAAACAACGGAAGAAGATTCTTCAGCACACTTCCGAGCTCGCTGGATTGGATCGGAGAATCAGCGCCTTTACCACATGGGAAATGTCTTTCCAACAACTGTGTCGAGATGATACCGATCAGCAGAAGTCTATGGCTCACTTTTTGACGCTCTCCGCTTTTCTGGGGCTGACCAGTATCAGCGAATCCTTCTTTCGTTATTACTGGGAAAGGAGCGACACCAAACCCGGATGGATGTGGATCTTCGCGATATCCACCGACACCGACTCGGACGAGGAGGACTCAACTAGTGAGGCTGAATTGCAGAACAACGACCACGACAATATTGGAATTCATCAGGACGCATTGCCTCGTGATGATCATCAAGCTAGTGAGAAGAAATCTGAAGCAGAATGGGACCCTGATTTGTACTGGAAGTTCATCCATCAGGCACATACATTGTCTTTGTTACAGGATACATCAACAGGATCTGAGGAAGGAGGAGCAACTTTCTCCTTACATCCGTTGATTGGCGACTGGCTCCAGCTTCGAGCAACGACTAAGCAACGCCGGGCGTGCATTAACGAAGCTATCGATATCGCTGTCACTAGTATTCAGGTTTATGAGAGTATTTCCACTGATGCTGCCGTCAAGCAGTCACTTTTACTGCACCTGGATGCGATATTGTCAAACGAGGAAGCATACTGCAAAGGAGAACACCTGCTTGGGCAAGAAATAACGACTTGTGACAATGCGGAGTACTTCGCATCCTTTTACTGTGATCAGGGTCAATTTGAGAGTAGCAAGAGACTAGCGGCCTTAGCCTTGAAGACGAGAATTAACACCCTAGGCAAGGAACACCCTTTGACCCTAGCAAGTATGAACCCTGTTGCGGTTGTACTTATAGAGCAAGGAAGATACGAAGAGGCGGAAAATATGTTGCAAGAACTTATACCTTTGCAGGAAACAATATTAGGCAAAAGACATACGGATACATTAGAAAGTATGGATAATCTTGCAAGGCTACAAGGATTGCAAGGAAAGTACGCCGAATCGGAAATGACATCTCGGGACATCATAAACATACGCAGAGAAGTGCTTGGAGAGGAACATTTTGATACCTTGGCTACTATGAGCAATCTAGCAGATACAGTTCTGATGAGACAAGGTAAGTTGAGTGAAGCAGAGCAAATATTTCGGAAAGTATTACAGAGAGCGAAAAGTACACTAGGCAAGGAGCACACTCAGACGTTAGCATGCATGGCCAATCTTGCATGGGTGTTAGGGGTCCAAGATCAGTATGAAGAAGCGGAGATGATCTTCAGAGAGACAGTGCCGTTAGTGGAGAGGCTCCTAGGCAAGGAGCATCCCGACACGCAAAGAGTGATGAATAATTTTGCTGAATTGCTGAGGAACCAGGAAAAGTATAGGGAGGCTGAGCAGATATATCGGAAAACTTTCCCGCTGCAAGAGAAGTTACTAGGCAAGAAGCATCCTGCTACGCTGTCAACTAGGAGCTATTTCGCACTGACGCTAACATGGCTGATGAAGTACAAAGAAGCTGAACAAATATGTCGAGAAATACTACCGATGGCACAAGAGGTGTGGGGCAGGAAAGATTTGGCGACACTGACAATTATGGGCCAAACCACCGACTTGCTAATACTTCAGAATAATCACGGCGAGGCGGAGCAGATTCTTCGAGAGGCCATTCCGATGATGGAAAAGGTATTTGGAGAGGATGATCTTCGTCTAACAATCAATAAAGTGGCATTTGCGCGAGCTCTATCTAAACAGAGCAAGTATACTGAAGCAGAACAAGTTTTTCGGGAAGTCAAACTCATCATGGAGAAGACACCAGATCTGTGGCATCCTAAATTAACACTTTTAACATTTAACTTGCTAGTGGATCAGAGTAAGAATGAGAGGGCGGAGCAGGTTCTTGGTGAGATCATACCAGTGATGGAGGAGAAATCTGACAAGGAGGATCCCTCTTCAACAAGAAATACAGGCTTTCTTTTACGATTCTTAGGAAGCAAGTACAAGCGTATGAAAGCTGAACAAATTCTACAAGAAGTTGTCGCGAGAATGGAGAAGATATTAGGAAAGGACTATCCCATTGCAATAGCAAGTGAGGGTCACCTTGCGAAACACTTAGGAACTAGATCGATCTGAGGAGGCAGAAGAGATATATCGCGAACTTATACCAGCGTGACGGAGAGTGCTAGGCCGAGAGCATCAAAGATCTAGAGGAATTACGGCACTAGTTTTAACAGACAGGAAGGCATTAGGTTGCATATTGCTGAGACTTCGCCAGCACCTCCTTCGTCTTCGACTTCCTGTGACTTCTGTTGCTTGTTAGTCGCTCTCTTACCACAAATACTTCCAACTTCCCTCAACCATGCAAAATCTCGGCAAATGTCTTTCGTAATTCTCAGCTACATAACAACGGATTCTGACAACCATATTTTGGATGTTTCCCTGAATCCTGCATAGAAAGAACTTTATACTTTTCAAAGAGCAGCAGTCGTACCCTTGGAATGGCAATGGATATGAGTATAGGGTGAGCAAAAGACAAGCGCAGGATAGTGCAAGAGAGAATTATGGCTCTGCTCACCCCGATATGTGATTAAGCCGGCACGATCAGGTGATTACTCTGGTGAACAATATCATTTCATTAACTAGTGCCTCAGGCATCCAATGTTTACACTTTCCAGATTTAGCTTCTATCCGTTATGACGCGAGTGTGTTGAAACTCTGCTCAAGTCCTGAATCACATCAGATAAAACCGCGATTTTCTACATCGAAGCATTTTGCTACAATACTGCAAACATGTCAAAAGACCAAGTGAACCAGATCCTCTCCCAAATTTACACCCAGCGCAAAAAAGAACCCCTCTCAATCCTCACGCTCGCTGAACCACTCCTCGACCCTTCAACACAACAACCACTTTCTCAGCCGCCATCCACGACACAACAAAATGGCACCCGAGGCTCAAACGTCTCCTCAGACGCCAACACAAGCACAGTCTCTCCCTCAGCCCTCGCGGCAGACCTAGCACACTACCGCGACCTGTTCTCCAAACTCCGCTTCAGCTACCTCGAACAGGTCACCAAAGAAAAATACCTCCGCGGTATTGTCGGTGAGCCACCAATCCTCGCCACTTCAGAAGAAAACAGTGCGCTGGAGGAGAAACTCAGTGTTATGAAAAGCGAACTGCAAGCGAAAAAGCGTGGCGTGGAAGCACTAGTCACCGAGATTGAAGCGCTGGCACGAGAACTTGCGGAGAAATACGATGTTGTTAGTCTTGCGGTGACGCAACTTGAGACCTTGCCGGACGAGGTTGACGAGCTGGAGATGGAGGTGGAGGAACTGAAGCGGCAGCTTGCGGAGCGGGAGGGTGAGGGGACGGTTAGTGACGATCCGAGAATGAATTTGGGTATGGAGGAGACGGAGCGTTTGCTTGAGGAGCAGAGGGCGCGAGACGAAGAGTTGAGGAGGCAGGTGGAGAGATTGGAGAAGGAGATGCCGGCGAAGTTGAGGGAGTGTGAGAAGGCGGAGCGCGAACTTGGAGAGATCGAGATGAGGAGGAATGAGGTTACGAGGTTAGCGAGGGATGCGCAAAGGAGGAAAGAGGAGGGTGGAAGGGATTTGTTGGAGGAGCAAGGAAGGTGGTATAAGAGTAGTGAGGTTGTGATGAAGGGGTTATTAGGTGTGGAGGCATAAACTGTTGTTGATGGATTTAACGTGAAGGAATGTGCTACGAAGGAGTTTTGGCGCTCGTGTTGAGTGTATGGGTCCCGGCATGGCATAGTAACAGACGAATGATACCCTGGACAGTATTTTGAATTGATTGAATTGATGCATCCATGCTTCGTTGATCGCTTCTTCAGGCTAAGTCATTTCCGAGGTCGTTCAGCCTCCACAGGTATTTTCTTCAATGACACCCACGGTCGTGGCATTCGACAGCGATATTGCAATATCAGCAGCAACCCGACTGACAATTCCTGCACCACTGCGCATGCAATCATATGCCGCTGCTTAGACGTGTGAGTATGATAGATCGGGAACAGTCCTGCTTCATGCACAACTCTATTCCTCCTCATCCTCACCACCCTCCTCACCATCTCCACCCTTATCGGCAGCCTTAGCCTTCTTTCTCCTCACACGGCCCGGTCGCCCACCACCGAAAGGACTTGTAAGCGCGAAATCAATGTGCTTCTGGCTGTCCAACCGCACCACGAATGATGGAACGTTGACAATCTGCTTGCCAACTCGGATGTGTCGCTGCTTGATAAGGACTCGAGCGTGATGGATCGACTTAGCGAGACCGAGCTTGTAAACGCAAGTTTGTAGTCGTCGCTCCAAGAAATCTTCGACCTTGAGGGCGAGCACGTAATCGAGCTTCATGCGGGAATCATCAAGCACACCAACTCGGACGAGACGTCGAATAAGGGCGTTGCCTTCGAAGAGGCGTTTAGGGTCCTTTTCGTCGAGGGTAAGAAGTTGTCTGAGAGTATTTTGTTAACAACGAAGATTACTTTTCGATGTCTGTATATTCCTACCGAGCAGCACGACGAATTTTAGAGAGAGTGAGCATGACACGCCACACTTCTCGCTTGTTTCGTAGACCATATTCACCAACGATCTTGAGTTCGGAGTCGCTGGCGGACTGTTAGAAGAGTACCATAGACATAAGCAGAGTCAAGCTACTGCTCAGTGGCCTGGAAGAACATACAGACGAGCTGACTCGAAGGCTATCGAACATTGTTAGCATGCGCCATGATTGTGTTTTTCAAGGATGTTATCTTACGTCGACGAGGGACTTTGTAGGTCTTTGAGTAGGATCTGGGAGCCATGATTGCGATTGTTGACCTGCGCAATCAATGTATTGTCGACAACGAGCGAATATCGAAGTAGATTTTACACTTTAGTGATTAGAGGAGTCGCAGCAGAGGCAGGTACAAAAAGTCTTGGCACTAACATTGTGCGCCAAGAAATGGACTGCAGATGGGTTTTCGAAACGCACCACCAACACCACCCGCAAACTGACACCACAACTCGACGTCCGACATCCGACTCTACACAATTATTTCTGACCTTGCACGAGAGCCGTCAAGATGGGTCACTCTCGCGGTCTCCGAAGCGGTACTCGCGTATGTCTGACGGATTTATGTGCGACGAATGAAGACTGATTTTGAATGCGCAGTATGCTTTCTCTCGCAGCCACAGAAAGAAGGGTGTGATCAATCTTTCCACCTACCTGCAAAACTACAAGTAAGCGCCAAATTTTGGGTCAGCACGATATCAGCAACTAACATGTTCAACCAGGGTCGGTGACATCGTCGACATCAAAGTGAACGGTGCCGTCCAAAAGGGTATGCCGTTCAAGGTCTACCACGGCAAGACCGGCGTCATTTACAATGTCACCAAATCCGCAGTTGGTGTCATCATCTACAAGAAGGTTGGCAATCGATATCTCGAGAAGCGAGTGAACGTCAGAATTGAGCACATCCAACTATCGCGATCAAGAGAAGAGTTCTTGAACAGAGTGAAGGAGAATGCGCGAAAGAGGAAGGAGGCAAAGGAGAAGGGTGAGAGTGTGCAGTTGAAGAGACAGCCACAGGGCCCGAGGGATGCACGAACTGTCGACATGGAGGGAATCGAGACGTTGAACCCGATACCATACGACACTCACATCTAAGCGGAACGTATATGCGTTCGTTGTGTTTTTGTGTGGGATTGCTTCTGAGCCCGAGAATATGTGTGATGCCGAATGACGGATTGAAGATGCCATAGGCAGTACGCTGGCGGAAGGATATACGACATCGACGCCATGCAGCTTTTATGGTCTTGGGGACTCGAAGCAGATGCCAAAACCGGAGAGGTGTTAGATGACGATTTCTGCGAGCCGAATTGCAAAAGAATTTTCAAGACATGGTCTTCATCATGAGGGAAATGTGAGAGGATGGTATTCAGTCACGGTTGTTCATGTCTTTTCATATCTGTGACTCGTCTTCTTCCCTCCTTTTCTCTTGCCCGAGCAACATCGCGACGTCTATTTCTAGATGACTTCCTTCCCACTCCTTCGAACATTGAAGTGGAGAATCCCTTCAATTGTGACAGAAGGCTCGTCACTTGTTGCGCTGTCTCTTAGGTCTAGGCATTTCTCATTCTGTTGGTCTCACAAACCTCCACATTCTAGTCAACCAGGAGAAATAGAATACCACATCGGCATCTCCCATGTCAGCCAAAAATAAGAGGTGTGTTTCATCTGACCAATATCATCATTCGTAGCACATCTCAAAAACGAACTGTCCCTCACGAAGCGGCCTTAGCCGAGTACTTTGTTGCAGCAGTGTCAAACAAACTCTCTTTCTCCACCAAATCAGCCAACAGTTGATGCTCGGAATCTCTCTGGGTCAGCAATCCTTTCAGCTCCTTTGTCTTCTCTCCGTTGCCCTTACCAGTGACGTACTGGAGAACAATCGAGTTTGCAATTGCTTGAATGTCAGGTTTCTCGCTCTCCAGCGCTTGGTTCAGGGCCGCTTCGGCCTCTTCAGTCCTACCCAAGTGTAACTCTGCCACGGCTTGACCCACTAGGGCGGTAGGACTCTGGTTTCCTGGCGCACTTGCCAATTCCTCGTAAACATAATACGCACTCTGGTACTTCTCCTGACCACCCACTCTCAGATTGGCCCATGCTTCCGCCATGTTGATCAACAACGAATCCTGGGCCCATCGTTTCGCAGCCTGGACTTCTTTGAGCGCTAGATCTGTCCTGTTATTCACGAGGTGTAGTTGTGTAAGTAGCGCCACAGCCTCGAGGCTGCCCTGGTGTTTTGAGAGAAGCTCAACGGCCTTGGCGTACTCTCCATTTGCGCCGAGGACTGTGCCGGCGCATATCTGGACTGTTGCGTCTTCGCTGTCAGAGGATTCTGCTAGGTTGAGAGCTTCAGAGACATCATTCTTGGCGAGAGCGACAAGGGAGCGTGAGGTTGCATCGCGAGACTTGGAGAGAGCGGAAACTACTTCGCGGTTCTGGCCGAGGGCTATCTGAGCGCGGTACTTGAAATTCTGAGCTACGGGCTTATTGGTGCTGGACAGGGAAGAGGTGTCAAAAGAAAGGACGGTTTGGTAGGCGTGGGTGTAGAAGGCTGTTATCACGTTGACTAGTTCTGCTCGTTCTCAGCTTTGTCCTGTTCGGTATATTCTTGTATGATATTGACCTACCACTCTCGCCGGAGAAGGGATCCATGTTGCCTGTGTAAAGGCCAAGGAGGTCTGACTGAGTTGAAACAGCCTAGTAATATGTGACGTCCTGTTTGAGTATTGTGCCGCACTGTGAAAAGAGAGACTATAGCCCGTTGAACGTGATTAATGGAATTCAATTCGTCTTCGTGAAATGTGTACATTCGGTTTGAACATGTGGTGCTGTGGAATTCCCCAAATGGCAGGTGCGGCGACATGAATTCGAGGTGGACTCCAGGTACTAATCGCTGACCCCTCTGCTTCTCACCCGTCGTGTGCACCAGACGCGTCCTAGTATATCATAAACTCTACCCCTTCAACGAATACTACGAACTCGAGACCACTGCAGATTCAGTCACAGCCTCTCACTCTCAATAAGTCGACTCTTATATTGTATATTAGAACCATGAAGCCCAGTACCTCAATGTCCTCCAGCTTCCAATTCGTCCACAAGGGCATCCTCCTTGACTACCGCGCCCAGCAGACCAAGTCAGCGATAAGCAGGTTACGAGCGAACTATCACCTGTTTCTACGGAACCAGCCTGCAAAGCCGCAGAAGGTCACATCGCGCAGATCGAACAAGCTAAAGCCTTGGAAGGCGCCGATTGTGAAGTACTAGCCTTGGATTTGTGGAGATATATTATGCGCAAGTAGGGATGGCGTATGGGATATTGCGCGTGTACAATATAAAATAGTATGGGTCTAGGCGTATGGAAATTTGGGCAGGTGTCACAGGGCTAGGAGATGTATGTGGGTTCGGAAGGAGTGTATATCTCAACTCAACATACAATCACAATATTCTTCTCTGAGAACCTTTCTCATGTGTTTCTCATGCGCTATGAGGCCCCTTGTACTCAGAGAGCGGAACTGTGTCCACGAGCAACGCCTTCGAGAACGCCTCAGGATATCTTCCTCCCTTCACCTCGGCATTGTCGATTGCGTGCCTAATCTCCTTATCCTCCTCCTCTGTAAGCCGAATCTTTGTCGCTCCCATGTTCTCATCAAAGTTCTTGATCTTCGTTGTCCCAGGGATGGGGAATACATCATCCCCACTGTTCAACAGAAATGCCAGTACTAGCTGTCCAGTTGTGCAACCCTTTTTGTCTGCAAGAGCTTTGAGTTTATCAACCAGCTCCAAGTTCTTATGGAAGTTCTCCTCTGAGAATCGGGGTGCGAAAGACCGGAAATCACCTTCCCCAAAGTCGCTCCGCGACCGAATAGAGCCGGTCAAGAAACCCCGGCCAAGTGGTGAATAGGCAACCAAAGCAACACCGAGTTCACGGCAGGCTTGGAGGACACCCTCTGTCTCAACCTCCATAGAAAAGGGAGAGTACTCCATCTGTATCGCGTCAATGTGCGCGACCTTGCACGCTCGTCTGAGTGTCTCAGCGCTGACTTCCGAAAGGCCGAGGTATTTGACCTTGCCCGCATCTTGAAGTTTCTTCATCTCTTTGACAGTGATTTCAATGGGCTGATTAGCATCGACACGGTGGCAGTAGTACAGATCTATGTAGTCGATACCAAGGCGGGAGAGGGATTTGTCGCAGGCTTGTTGAATGTATTCTGGTTCGTTGCGGACGCTGCGTTCGCCGGTTTTAGGGTCGACGTAATTGGCGAATTTGGTGGCCAAGAAGATCTTTTCACGAGCGCCGGGGTTGCGTTTGAACCATCTACGAAACGTAGTCAGCCTTTGTAGAGATGATGCTTTTTGGCGAAAGTGCTTACCTTCCTATCAGATCTTCACTATCCTGATACATATCTGCTGAATCCCAGAAAAGCTCACCGGAATTGTAGACGTGATCAAGCATAGCATATCGCTCTTCGTCTGGCTTCGGCTTGCCGTAGAAGGCAGATAAGCCCATTAGGCCAAAACCCATCTGAGTAACCTGAGGTCCATTCTTGCCGAGCTTCTTGGTTGGGAAGGATGATAATCCCACAAGTTCAGTGACCTTTTGCTTGATCGCGTCGACCATCTTGATAGTTGTGTATTTAAACCTTCTTGTTGAATGTAGATGGGAGCTATTGTTTGGTAGAGTTGCTTCTGATCAACAGTTGGGTATACGAGTTGGGGTAGTGCGAAATATATATACACTGAAGACTGTCAAGGTTCTTGCACCTACCTGGGCACTACACTTACGTCGGTTTCTCCAAACTCAACACAACGAAAGCCGGCTCTTTGGTTTCTCCTTCGCCATAACATCATACCATTCCAGCGAATGTGTTGTTAGGTGGGGCACATGCAAGACAGCTTCACCTTAAATCCGAAATTTCTGAAGAGGGCTACAACGTCACCAGTGAAGATTGATCTCCAGTCACAGCTCCGATTTCTCCAGCTGAATCTCCTGTTTTGGGTTAGCGTTCATTGCCGGAAGCCGGTCGACTGGACTTGGCGAAAAAGGCTGCATGGGAAGGGGGAAGATATTGCTTATGAAGCAATGTGTGAATTGATAGAGGCTGATGTGTTGGAGCTGGAGATAGTGCATCGGGGTCGGAGTAAGGCGGACGATGCAGCGAATGGTCGGCCGCTGAAGCACAGTTCTCGGCCAGCACAACAGCGACTGACAAAGGTGGTTAGCGAAGAGCTGTTTTGTGTTTGAGACACATATTGACCACAGAAATAGCAATAATAACAAGACAACATCTGAAGCAAAGAAAATGTGTGATTGACAAGCCCTTAAGCCCATTCTCTCGGTTTCTTGAGGACTTCCATGATCTCCCGCTCTTTCTGGTTTGTCGCATCCAATTCGTCTTCATCAGTAATCGGTTGTACTCCGGTACCAGATATTGGATGCATATACTCCCATCTCGCAGTCAAGGGCAGACTCATCAAGATACTCTCAACCCGCGCACCTGGTGTGCGGAGACCAAAACTCGTGCCTCTATCGTGCACGAGATTGAACTCAACGTAGCGCCCACGACGAAGCTGTTGCCACTGCTTCTGCTCTGGTGTGAACGGCATATCCTTGCGCCTCTTGATGATGGGCAGATAAGACGGTAAGAATGATTCCAGTCCGCTAACACAGAATTGGAACAGTTCCTCCTGTGGGTTTTTCACTGCTGGTGCACTTTGCGCATCAAGATCATCGAAGAAAATACCACCTATACCCCGACCTTCGTCACGATGTGGTATCCTGAAATACAAGTCACACCACTTCTTGAACTTAGGATAGTAGTCCTTGTCATGCTTATCACATGCAGCTTTGATTGTCTTGTGGAAATGTTTGGCATCCTCTTCGAACAGGTAGCTGGGTGTCAAATCTGTGCCTCCTCCAAACCACCAGTTTTGTCGTGCCTGACCTGTTGCATTAACAGGATCTCGAGGATCAGAAGTCTCAAAGTAGCGGTAGTTGAGATGCACCGTAGGTGCCATGGGATTAACAGGATGTAGAACCAATGATATGCCTGCGGCGAAGAAGTTCAATTTGTCGACATCAGCGCCAACGAACGATTTGTGATCGGCTCTCATCTTTTCGATGGCAGGACGATTTAACTCTCCATACACAATGCTTGTGTTGACTCCAGCTTTTTCAAACACATTGCCATCTTGCAAAACACAGGAAATGCCTCCTCCACCTTGCGGTCTGTTCCATGCATCTCTTTTGAACTTCTTGCCGTCTATTTGCTCCAGGGCGAAGACAATTCGGTTTTGATGCTCTTGGATCAGTGCTTCCATCCGCAATCTCATGGGCGAGTTCTTCGTGATCTTCGTTCTTCGTCTCGTGACTTCGTCGACTTCAGCTAAGGTGGCAGCACTTTGCACTGGTGCTTCGGCTTCAGCTGTTTGTCGATATCCAGTGCTGTAGAGAAGAGCCCCTAAAACTGCTATCCCAACCGACACTTGTGCCAGTGCCCTCGACCCTGATGGCTCGAGCTGACTCGACGCCTGGATGGGCCTTCTCAAGGTCTTTGAGAAGCATCTTTGCTGTTGAGAAAGTCTTAAGCCGCATCTGCAGTGCTTGAAGGAGCGTAGCGCTGGAGCTGTAGAGAAAGACATAGCTCTCAAATGATGGTGAAAGAAGATGCGACTTTCGGAAGCATGAGTTTATTACAGCCAAAGCATTGCAAAGTAAAGAAGTGACCTGATCATCTCATGGTGCTGACATGTTAGTTCAGAGAATATATTCGTGTATTTTGATTGGCTCAGGGATGTACTCATCACTTCGGAGCTCTCCAGTGACCGCATGAAGTTTGGCATGTTTGCAAGCTTGGTCACTTTGCCAATACTACCAAAAGAGTATCCAGACAGACAACCAAAATACACGATTTTCACACTATTCTTACGACAGATTCAAGCGATATTATATTCTTTCCTTCATAATAATAGCTTTTAATATCTGGATCGAGGTGCCCTTCGATGTTGTTTTATTCACCTCCCTTAATTGATACATGGTCGATGTGTACCGAAATTATCCCTTCTTTCAGTCTTGATATTCCAACACCTTCGAAGCTTCCAGCTAAAGACTTAGAACTAGACAACAAACCTCTATCTCGCTAAAGCGAACAGTACTTCTATCCTAACATCACAACATCTCATAGTTTTATTGCCCAAAATCCGTCGGAAGAGTAGTGTGAAAATCGTGTAGTTTAGTGTGATTTGGCGTCTGTCTAGATACTTTTTTACAGGAACTGTAGATGCAGTGGCGTACTTTATCTTAGAGCAGCCTGAGGCACAAGCTGCCATTTGCTCACGCCAAGTGACCCCTTTGAGATGCCCAGATGAAGCCAGTTCGAGAGAAGTGGTGGCAGTGCAACGCAAACGGACAGAAAGTCATGGTTGTTACACTTTCACAATCTGACAAAGAACAGGGTCAGGCAGAGACAAGTCATGTTTGCACGTGCTTCTCGGCGCGACGGTTTGCAGCACCGCTCTCATCGGTGCCCTTGCAGTTGCCATCTCGATCTGGACAAGCAGTCATAACAATTGTAGCCTTGTGTGAATCATGATACAATGATCTAGAACACAGATAATAGCCAGCTGTTGCCTCTGCTTACCAGAATTCGGGCAACCTAATGTTACTAGCAGTGAGAGTGTAGTGAATGACGTGGCACATGAAGCCTTGTCAGAGTGACTCTTAAACTCGGATATTGGTCACTTGTCACTTGCCTGCGCCAGTCTGCGGGGTGCCTTTGACTGGCTCGTGGCTCATTCAAGTGTTGCCTTGAATCACCGCACCGCTCTTAGTTTAACCACCTTCCCGCCCACCTGTACTTACCTTCCTACACATCCTCAATCTATCAATACGACCTTCAAATACCCACACAACTCAATTAACCTACACATTCCTCGTCAGTAATTGTATCAAGTCACCTACCCTCACCATGCGCTCCAAGTTCAAGGACGAACACAAACTCGAAAAGCGCAAGGCGGAAGCCGACCGTATTCGACAGAAGTACGCTGATCGCATTCCCGTAAGCCCTTCGCATACCCTTGCTCCCTCTCAGCACCGCCAACTAACACATCTCAGGTTATCTGCGAAAAGGTCGAAAAATCCGACATAGCCACCATCGACAAGAAGAAGTACCTAGTCCCCGCAGATCTCACAGTCGGTCAATTCGTCTATGTCATTCGCAAGCGAATCAAGTTGAGCCCGGAAAAGGCCATCTTCATCTTTGTGGACGAGGTCTTGCCCCCCACCGCAGAGTTGATGAGCAGGATCTACGACGAGCACAAGGATGAAGATGGATTCTTGTATATCACGTAAGTGACGACCATTACTTTTGAGGTGCAAGAGAGAGTGTGTGCTAACTACATTGGATAGGTACTCGGGTGAGAATACCTTCGGCTGGGAGGAATTGTGAGCGAAACGATCAATCCATCAGACAATATCCTATCGATCGAGAAACGGCGCACCGAGACGAGCGATACGAGGCCAAGGGATGATACGTGTATTGACTATGGAGTGGGAGGGACTGAGGCGTTACGAACGAATTGAATTGAATGCGGGATACATGACTTTCCAATGCCAATGAAATATTGAGAAAGAAGCACATCAAGTTGATCCAACACGAGGTGGCGAGTAAACATCTTCTAGAGGTCCTGTTCTCTTTCTCTCCCTCACTGTGACACGGCTAGCAAGAGTTTCAATTCACAAGACTTTTTACGGCAACAATGGTATTGATATCATGCCCACATCCCACCATCCTTCTGATTTGTCGTTTCCGCTCTCCCTCAGCTCCTGCATGCTCAGCAACTATCAATATCTTATCATCCAGCGCTGATAAATACACTCGACATGCGGTGGCAAATTACAAAACTACCAAAAACTACACTCATCTGCATTCCCGTGAACACTAAGCGCTCAGAGATCTTGATATCGTATTTTCCTACTTCACCGAAATTAAACTCGCTCTAGAGCAACTCAAACGCTGCACATAAGACAGCTTGTGTAGATTGACTATTCAAACGCCATCCTCCGAACACTAGGCCAGGCGGTCATGCAGCGATAGTGATAAATAACTAGCTAGATGCTTTCATGTTCGTGAAAATGGTATCGTGTGTCTATTGCCAGAAGAATTAGAAGTATTTGAGTTGGTTGGTTGAGCGAGGATCAACAAATTCATAACCAGATCGACGCGTCAGCAGGATGGAGTGAGAACTCGGCATGTGAAGGAACTGAGAAGTAAAAGCTATGAGTAAGTAGCTCTGAAAAGCTCCCATTCATCTAAACCTAATCTTAGTTGGCATCCATCATCAGCTCAATAAGCATACACAGCAGGTCATCTAGTGCCTCCATTCTACTTAACATACACAATAGACCATGTGAAGCTCAGATATCCACCCATGGCGACCATGCTTCTCCTCTAGCATGCATATTCCGCTTTTCGTTCCCAGACTAATAAAACAAAACATAAATGCAACCACACCCTACCACCGCATCATCATCATCGACTCAGTAACATCCCCCATTCAAGCCTCCTAGCTCAATAGATTCCTCAGACTCGGACTCGCGCTTGCCGCGCTTGCTCCAGGACCAGCCGTAGACGATCTTCTATCTCGATCTCGTGGCGCGATAGGACCGTCAATCACTATTGGCGTCTCCTCCCTTCCATTGCCTTCGTACCGCATCCGCGGGCTTTCGCCGGCGATACTGGGAATGCTCAGTCGTCGGGTTTGATCCGCTTGCTCAGCTGTCGAGGATAGAGGACGTCCAGAAACTGGATGTGGTTGATGGTACGGTCGGACGCCTGTGTAGGACATGTTTGGTGAATCCGTGGGACGGTGGATACTGTCTGAACCATAAGGTCGCTGGGCTGGCGCAGCCATGTGCGGCGAGGCAGGTTGACCGGCAGGCGTGCCGGGTGGTGGAGGGCCAGAGAGAGGATGAGCGAAGCCGACTGGTGGTGGGGAGTGTTGAAGTAAGCCATTAGGCTGCGGCCGGGCTGTGTGCGGTGGAAGAGCGCTTGGAACAGGGTAATGAACAGGAGGATTCGGGAACGGATAGCCGCCAAATTCGCCGGGTCGAGCATGGTGGTACGGAGACGGCGCGCCATAGACAACAGAAGCATGAGGAGGCGGTGGTGCGCTATTCCGTAGCGGTGGGCCTGGCCATGGGGCAGCACCATTCTGCCACGCTGGAGGTGGTCCAGTACCATTAACAACGGGATGAGCATGACCTTGTGTATCTAATGGGGATGGTAATGGAGGTCCATTGATGTGGCCTGGACCAACAGTTGGCTGTTGAACAGTCAGATCCTGGACACTTTCCGCTGGCGCTCGTTCTCTCTGTCTGACTTGCGAAGGTGAAGACGGTGGAATCTTCTTTTGCACATGGCACTTATGACATTGGTATCGAGCTTCTTCAGGCACGTCGTCAGTGTCAATATCCATCGGCTCGGCTTTGATGTTTGACGCGGCTGATGTGCTAGACGGTTGCACAGCAGGAATCTGTCGCTGGGGCAGCTCCGGCGACGGTGGCTGCACACTATTACTTGCTCGCATTGAAATTGTCTCAGAAGACTGGTGAAGTGATGTGGTCTGTGGTTCTGGTTCTGTGGCTTTCGGTAGAGATTGTGTAGTGGCTGGCCACCATTTCGGACTCGTGGTGATCAAGCAGCTACAACATTTCTTCTCCGATTTGACGACAGTCCTTGCATCACGAGCGCTGGAGCAGGCGCTGATCTCTTGGTTGTCTCCATTGGCCTGGGGTGACAAAGGTGAAGGTGATGACCTTATGTTGCGACCCATAACAGGTTCGATCTGAGCAGACTGAACTGCATTTCCGTTAAGTGTCGACAGACGCCGATGGGTTGGTTGATTACTACTTATAGTCGTAGGGGCATATTGGAGGAATTGAGCAGCACGTCGGACCGTGCCAGTGATCGAATTGTCAACCTGCTTGTAGGTCTGAGCGAATTGCTGCAATGCTGTTAGGCCCGAAGGCGTCATCTCGAGCATGTTGTGGACGATTGTTGGTACAGAATGATGTGAGCACCAGATACCAGGAACTGCAAGCCCCACCTCTGAATCAAGCTTCATGACTACCACGGAATCTCGCCGACTCATTTTGACCGGCGAAATGTCAAACCCAAGTATACAACCATGCTGGTGCGCACATCCGACATGGAAGTTAGCATTGCAGGCCGGGAACTGGCAAGACACGGTGGGAAACCCGGTCTCCTTGCAGAACTTGCATGGTGTTTCGAATCGGTCCTTTGGAATGAATCCAACGCCCTCTGCAGCATCCAGGTGCTCAGCATCGCCAAATCTGATTTCTTTCGTCCACACAGCGCAGTTGACATGTACCCAGTTGTTCCACGCAGTGCGCTTGAGTGGTTCACGAGGATCGACTGGACGTCCTGCCGCCAGTTGGTCTTCGCGCCAGCGTCTTCCGGCCTCCTGCACCATTTCGCGCTCGGCGCGTTCTTTTTCTCTTTCACGATCAGTCTTCTTTTTATGAGAGACTTTCGGAGGCTCCATCAACTCCTGGGGCGTCCTGCGTACAGGGCAGAGCACACACTCATAGTTGGTTGAGACCTGGGTGGTGCTGTCGTTTTTACACATATCGCAATACCAGGGTCCAGAGCCATTATTAGGCGGCTTGACACCGTAACAGGGAGCATGAACATGTAAC
This sequence comes from Neophaeococcomyces mojaviensis, assembly GCA_030247915.1. NCBI lineage: Eukaryota > Fungi > Ascomycota > Eurotiomycetes > Chaetothyriales > Neophaeococcomyces > Neophaeococcomyces mojaviensis. Next base: position 28,227 of record JAPDRQ010000221.1, on the reverse strand, counting down.
CTGCAATCTCGGCATTTGAGCATCTTGTGGTCAGGGTCACTGAGGATGTGACAGACAGCACATGGGTGCTCTTTCACGCGTGGCATTTCTGGCTTGAGAGGCTCGAGCTCAATGGGCTTCTCTGGCACAATTTTCTTCTTGTCGACCACAACTTCTGGAGCTGCGATATGCATTTCGGGCTTGACCTTTTTCTTGGGCGGCTCATCTGCCTCTACCATGGTGAGCGGTACTTCGATTCCAGCACCAGTCACGATTTGGGCAGTGTTTCTCGAGAGAATGTCACCAGCAAAATTGTGCGCCTCCAAGACAGTACGCATCAGCTCCTCATCAACCTTTCGTTTCGACGCCCGGCCTCCTGCAATGGCAATCTTCTTGCCAATTTCTTCAATTGACTCATATTGGATGGCGTAACGGCGCCATAGATACGCACATTTTCCACACAAAGCTAGTACAAGCCAATTGCTCTTGTCCTTTGCGTTCTTCGAAGCAGGATCTCTAGGAACAATCGTGCCCGGTGCGGTGGCTGGAGCTCGGCGCCATATCCGTGAGTGTCTTGTGTTGCAGAACTTACATGCAAATCCACGCTTCACCCTAGCGGCTTTCTCGTGATCAAAGGCAGAGTCGTCCGCATCATCTGCAACATCGTCAAGTAGCTTGGGAACATTTCCGTCTTTATCAACCCTCTTCGAGTCCTTCTTTGATTTGCGGCCTTCGTAATTGCCCCAGATCTCTCTGCCTCGAGGAGTCTTTTTCCACATATAGTAGAAACGTACGATGCGACTTTCCTTGATAGTAGAGCTGACATGACGAGCCACTAAATGCAATTCACTGCCATATTTGGCGACTCCTTCCTCAAAACGTCTGATCTCCTCCTTTGTGAGCTCGGGTTGTTTGAGGTCAGTTTTTGCTGAAAGGTGGCGCATAGCTTCCAAAGCCTTTTCACAATCGTAATTGTTCTCTTGTAGCTTTTCCAACCCTTTCGTTCGCACATCCACAGATCCCGGTCCAAGGTTGTAGAGTGGTGCAATCTCTTTGTCGCACCTCTGCATGAAGTCATCCACAATAGTGTCATAATCTGCAGGTCTATCATTGTCATCAAGACCTCGCTCGGTGAATCTCGAAGGGTCCGGCATCCTGAAAGTTAACTGCGCAGTGTACTCTTTCCTGCCTTTCAGTTCGATTGGCTCATCCTGTCCTCGAGCAACATACCCAGGCGGTTCATCATACACCCACTTAGGGCGTTTCTCTCGTTTGTCATTTTCCGCTAGTGCAACACTTTTGGCATCCTTCTTGCTGCTAATGGTGGGTTTGTACTTTTTCTTGGCTTCCGCAGGCTTAACGAACTCGACAGGCCGGCCATGCCATACATTGACGTTCGCTTGATGTCGTGGTCCTAAGCGAGAACTGGCCCGTGGATATATTCGGTCGTCGTAGTCCAGGGCGTCTTCCGGTTTTGAATGTATTCCGAGGTAGCGCCATTGCCATAGATTTGCCTGTTCTAGCTGTGCCACGGTTGGAGGTGGGTGTGCTTCAGTGCCGGTGCTATTCTCGCGCGTTGTCTGATCCTGAGGAGGACTATCAAATTCCTCGTCATCGAAGCTCTCAGCTTCTGCTAGCCGCGACAGCTCATTCTCGCTTAACGGCGTGTTTCTAGCTTCCATTTTAAGTTCTTGAGCTCGGCTGCAGGCAGCGCATGCCCAAGCAAAGCCTCGTGCCGGTTTTCTTAATAATGGAGGACGAACACATTGCATATGATATGTATTCTTGCAGACTGCGCAATCAACGGAATTGTGGTTTGCCGCAAAGTCGGTACAACGTTTGCAGACTTTGCTGGCGCTGGTCAGGTCGCGTCCGCGACCGACTTCGACCAGTACAAACCTCCATCGCTCATCGAGAACTTTCTTGACATGGCGCGGCACATTGACAACTTTAGATGTCGGAATGACCTCGTAGTAGCGGTGCATGTATCGGTCATATAATTTGTCAAACCAAAATGAATCTTTTTGCTTTCGGTACTCATCGAGATCGGAGATATCGGCAAGATGTTGGATGTTGCATTTACCTCGCATCGAGGTCAGCGGACATGTATCAGAATGCATCGACGCAAAAACAACTCGGGTATCTTGGACTCTGCGCTGAATGTCCTTAGGTCGGTAGAACCAGTTCACACGGACCGCCTCGACAGGGCTATTTGCATTATTGTTAACGTGTAAGAACTCCATGATCCTGCCAAAGTAATATGGTTCGCCAGGAGGCTCGCACACGAAGTACATATGGTCATTGATCTGAATAGTTGTTCTATCATCGGCAACTAGTTGCTCTTTATTGTTCAGACGGGCTCGCGAGTCGCTGAAGCTCAACATGTTTGATTCGGCGAACTTGGGTCGAGATACCGCTGGAGGACTCGGCTTCGCGACGGCAGGCGGCGGTGCAGACACAGTAGTACTGCTTCCGGGTTGCTTTCTTTTTTTGGAGGCGGTTGTAGCAGGTTGGGTGTTGTTCGTACCATTCGAAACAGGCGCAACGTGTTCCAAATTGGCTGCGGCGACTGCACCGTCAATGGCAGCGAATCCATTGCGTGCAGGGACTTGTTCCATGTCCGCTGCAGCAGTGCTTGTAGCAAATTTCTTGGAAAGTTTGTGTTGATATCTGCCAGCGGCCTCTATCTCATGGTCTATTTCCTTGTCATCGGCATAATTAGGCCGAGCAACACCTGGGCGATTGCGCGATCGCGTTCCGTAGGGGCCTGCAACGTTTGCATCGTCGCCACTGATGTTGTGTAGGTCAGACGCTGTGGAGGAGGTGACATTCTTAGGCTGCGACTGGGGCACAAATTGTGCTTGGGGATCTGCTGCAGCTGATGGATCACTACTAACTGCGGTGGGACTTGGCGCGTTTGAGGTGGTAGCGCGACCCGGATCACCTAAATGAGTGGCAGACTCCGATCCCGCAAGAGCGGCAGAACTCGAGGTCATGATGCCTCAATTTACATGACAATGTGTATTCGAAAGATGAATTCGTCATTGCATGTCTAGTCGACAATCTTTGATTTGTTGATCGTCGATTTTACTGGCAGAAGGCAATATAGAGATCCTTCCTGGACCCGGCAAGTGATGCGAACGCTGACTGGCGATTGAAACTGGTCAATAACCGTATCTTGATAGACAGACGGCTTCCGCAACGGCGATTTGAGCGATTTTGTGTATTTTGCGCTCGTAGAAATGGTAGTGCGTGGTGAAGGGAAAGGTGAAAGAAGGAGGGCGACGGAAGTGCAGAATGTTCAGTGGAACAAGATGATAGATGTACTAGGACCGACGAAGCCCGGTGGGTCCAAGACGGAAGTTCTTGGTAGTGGAAGGAGCCAGGGCGTCAAAGCGGTGCCTCGTGCTGGACCAAACCTCACGTGCCGAAACGACACGAAGAACAATGGTGACCACAGCAAGCCAATGCCTCAAAGCAAACACTTCGTCTAGAAAGGAATCGTAGATGTCGTGATGAAGTCCAGGGATGGCGCGAGTGAGACGGATGGTTAAGATACTCGGGATGAGAAGGATATATTGCGTGGTGAGGGAAGGGAGAGAGAGAAAAGAAAGGAAGGAAAGAAGCCGTATCTAGCGCTAACAACGTGACCAGATCAGATGAGAGATGGAAAGTCAAAAAAGTTCGAGAGCGAAGGACAAGCGCAAGGCCAGGAAGCGCAACAAAGTGGCAGAGACAGATGGTCGAAAATCGAGAAACCCACTTGCACGGCGAGCATGGTCTGTCTTTCCACGTCGGGAAAGCTAAACTCAGAATGTCACAGGCAAAGAAAAAACTGAGAGACAAGCCTCTTGCTGTGCTGTCAGATTAGACGCATCGTGCATGACCAGGGCCACCTAACACCCGCCAGGCGCGGCATAATATCTCATAACGGGCTCAGGCAAGCATGGTGACCAAGGTCAGAACCAAAAAGAGACGAAAATTATCGTTCCTGGATGTCTGTGATAGTCGTCCGTTTAGCCGCATTCTAGTTTTACAACCAATCATGCGAGTTGGGATGTCACGGCAATTAGACAGCCAACTTGCAGTCGGTGATGAGATTTCATTGTGTTACATAGGTAGGTTTGCAGCGAATGATGATTGCTGGAAGAATGACTGAGGAGCTGGTAACAAGAAAGTTTCAGCGGAGCAGTAGGAACAGTTCTCGAAAGGAAATTCCCACAGCCGTGGAAGTTGACGATGAGATGTGGTCGCAATGAATGCTGGGTGGACCCCTGATGCTTGTAAGGTTTGGCGCAAGTGCAAAAAGATATGCTTGGCGCCATCCCGAGGCTTCGAACAGCCAACCCTGCAGCATCGCTTCTGCTCTTCTTCGCACTCCAGTCCACTATATCACAGTTGACACGCAATAGGCCGAGTACTACGCATAGTAGTTGCTTTTTCGATGCCTCTCTTTGATAGTTTGGTAAAGCCAGATATATGTGTCTCTATTTCCATGCTTTGAATGGGAGGCAGGAGTCCAGTTCTGCTCTAGAGGAACGTTGTCTCTGGTTGGTCAGTAGTGCCATGCACCATGTCCCTCGGGTCTTTTTATTAGAGCTCTTTGCATATTGGTCGCGCAAATTTTGGTTTCAATCATGAGGTGCGAGGTTGATTAAAACATTCCTCTCCTACCGAAGGTCCTCTGTTTGAAATCTTTCGCCATGCTTCTTTGAATCAGTGCGTTTGAGCTACTTCACAATAGCACATTCAAATTTAGGAATTATACTCGACTGTAGACCATGCAAGGATGTATCGCCTTTGCGAAATATCAAAGTCTTGTGTTGGTTCGTTCACTATATAAGCAGTGAGAGAAGGTGGGATGTGTTGCCTAAGTGCACAAAGTTGGAGACATCCCGGTTATGGGCTGTCGAAATTGACGTGTTCTTCCTGCTCCGTATTATCTCGCCGGCACCAACGCTACGCAAAATCGAAGCCTTGCCTCTTTGAGCACTAGCTCAAAATCCACTTGGTTTGGATTTCCGTCCCTGTTTGTCTTGCCTTGACTTCAGCGAAACACCAATGATGCTTGTTTCGTGCACTACTAGTATTTGCACTTTTATCAATGAAGAAACACCCGAAACGCAGCGTGTAAACCAAACCAAGCTTGCATTTAACATAAAAGTTCCAGTGCTTGGATTTGCTGACGCTGATTTCATCACGAACCTTGTCGCGTGCCTGCTGCTGCTGGTGCTTGCATGGACCAAGGTCTATCTTGGCAGGGTCAGGCTATTGCTAACTATGATGCATTTAAACCTCCGAACAACACTCATGTCACTACAGCCGATGTCTCGAAGCGGCAGAGATTTCATACTACGTCGGTGATTGGGGCAAAACGTAGCATTGATGAGATTGAAGACAAAAATTCTTTTGCAGAGTCACGTTCAACTACCGCAGAACATGCCACCACCCGAAGCACATCGATTGGACAAATCAAAGCCAGCAAAATAGTAAGGGACGCCGGATTCGATGGCGAGCATGCAGTTCATCCATACAGACCTGGCTCGACGCCTAGTGTCAGCCAACACCCTCTGCTGTCGCTAGCACATACAAGCTACGACCTTCCCACGAAGCTCGTCGCTAATTTCGCAGCGCTTGGGGTGAATGCAATCTATCCATGGCAGTCATCTTGCTTGATGAGGAGTGGAGTACTGTCTCAATCCAAGAACCTTGTTTATACTGCTCCCACAGGTGGAGGTAAATCGCTTGTGGCGGATGTAGTCCTTCTGAGGAAGGTCATTCAAAACCCTACCAAAAAGGCTCTACTCGTACTGCCGTATGTTGCACTCGTCCAAGAAAAGACCAAGTGGCTGAGAAGGCTTGTGGAGGGCATCGTGAAAGATGAATCCCACGGTTCTCCTGGCTTTGGTTCACGAAATGCAAGTTCAAGGGGTATAATAGTAACTTCCTTCTATGGTGGGAGCAAAAGCAAGACTAATTGGTCCGACTGTGATGTGGCTGTCTGTACCATCGAGAAGGCTAATCTGATTGTCAATTCTGCCATCGAGGAAGGCACAATCGATGAGCTCGGTGTAGTTGTTTGCGATGAATTGCACATGCTTGATGATGAGCACCGGGGCTACATCTTTGAGCTGATGCTAACGAAGCTCCTAACTCTACAGCTAGAGATCCAAATCATTGGCATGAGTGCGACACTAGAAAACCCAGAGGTGCTTGCGAACTGGTTGCAGGCAAAGTTTTTCGTCGCTAAATACCGACCTATACCAATACAAGAGTATCTTGTGTATGACAATGCGATCTACCCTATCGCAAGTGCAAAGGACTTCTTGAAGACAGCTAGCCAGCTAGCCAGCAGTTGTCCAACACAAAAGCCACAACAGCCAATGCATACGATTGAGATATCTCTGCACCAGAAATTGTCGAATCCGGTCGCCAATGCAGTGGTCGCACTCGCTGTGGAAACTGCTGAACAAGATTATGGTGCTCTTGTGTTCTGCAACAGCCGAGCTTCTTCACAAGCAATCGCACAACTGATCAGTGAAGCGCTGCACCATATCCCGATATCAGTTGAGGCTACTGAGCGAAGAGTTGACGTGCTAGCTTCATTACAAGCACTGCCTGGCGGCTTCGAAGCCTGCTTCGCCGAGACTGTACCTTTAGGCGTTGGTTTCCACCATGCAGGCCTTACCATTGAAGAACGAGAAATCATAGCCGAAGCTTACGATACCGGTACTCTAAAGGTTATTGTCGCAACCTGCAGTCTAGCCGCCGGAATTAACCTTCCAGCTCGTCGTGTCATTCTTAACAGTGTAAGAATGGGTCGTGACATAGTGGGTCCCGCTATGCTCCGCCAAATGCGTGGCCGCGCTGGTCGAAAGGGCAAAGACGAGATTGGTGAAACATATCTCTGTTGTCAAAAGCTCGAACTAGAACCAGTCGCCGAAGTTCTTGAAGCCGAACTCCCTGCCGTTGTCAGCTGCTTAACACCGGAACGGCGTGGAATCAAACGGGCCATCCTCGAAGCCATCTGCACACGTATGCTATCAACTTATGAAAGCCTCCAAGAGTACACCCGCAACTCCCTCCTCTGGCATACAGCATCATACCATAAAATGGTCCTTGACATGCTCGACGCAGCTGTTACCTCCCTCCTCACTGATAAGCTTATTTCTGTGACCCAGTTTGACACCTACGCGCCCACCACCCTCGGCAGTGCCATCGTCGCATCAGGCCTAACGCCTGAAGATGGATTGTTCGTCCACGCCGACCTGCGCCAAGCCCTCTCCTCTTTCGTGATGGACAGCGAAATGCACCCCTTCTACCTCTTCACACCTATGCCACACCAAAAGCCCTCTGGTGCAATGACTGCTGAAATATCCTGGCCGAGGTTCCGTACTCTCCTGGAGCAGCTCGATGAGCCGTCCCTGCGCGCTCTCACGTTAATCGGGGTGAGCCCAGCGCTTGTTAACCGCCTCGCAAACGGAGGTATCGAGAACCTGCCTGAGGGCACAGCAGCCGAGCTCCGTACAGCGCGTATCTATCGCCGAGTTTATTCGACTTTTGCACTAAGGGACATTTGCAACGAAGTTCCAATCAACACCATAAGCTTGAAGTACAACCTCCCCCGAGGTACGATCCAGACTCTCGCACAAGCATGCCATGGCTTCGCGGCTGGAATGATCAAATTCTGCCAGCGCATGGCTACTCCTATCCAACCTAGACCAAACGAAACAGCCATCGCACCAAGTGCGGTGGTTGGAGGATCAGGATACGATATTCCGCCAGCAGTCCAAGACCCGCAGGCCAGCGGATTCAGTATGCTAGCTGCGGTCCTCGAACACATGCAATCGCGCCTGTACGCATCTGCTCGCGCCGACCTCCTTGAAATGGCACAAGTCACTTTCGTCAAAGGCCGCATGGCTCGTCTTCTCTACGAAAACGGCTTCAGAAGCGTGCGCAGCCTTAGTGAGGCGGATCCGAAGAAGGATATATTGCCAATCATGATGTCGATTTCTGGTTGGAAATTCAGACAAATCGAGCGCGATAATGTGAGACATGGGAAGAAGGGTGGTGGTGATGTGGACAGTGGTGTTGAGGGTAGGGAGGGTGAAGTAGAAGAGAGACGAAGAACGAACGAGGTGTATGAGATGAGGAGGACGAAGTTGGAGGAGAAGTTACTCGGGAAAGCGGAGGTTATGGTCCGTAGTGCTGCGTTTATCTACGAGAGAGAAGTTTTGAGGTCGGCAGATTTTGAAGAATAATCACTTGCTTTGTATGGTGTTGGGGGGTTTGGCGGTTAAGAGAATTGATTTACAAGGTTCTTGTTGGACGAGATGTTGGTACAATCTGGCTCTTTCGTGCTGAAGCCGTTGCACTCAGCCTCAGCGCACGAATGGCTGGAAACCTGTGACCCTTATGCTACGCAATCTCATTCAAAATGTGACGATCCTCATACTGCGATGCATGACCAATTCTCCAATCCACCAGCACTCGTCGAAAGGTAGTACCTGCCAGCTAGCGTCTCACGCAGAAGGAAATCTATTCCTCTTCATCCTCATCCTCTACGACCCTCCTCTTCTTCCTCGCCTGTGCCTGCGCCAAAAGCTCGTCATCTGGCTCCCCTTCGGCATCATCGTCCTCCAAATCATCCATTCTACTTCTCTTCGGCGTACCTTCCCTCCGTTTCGGCCGCTCCTCGATAACTGTCTGCCGTCCCTCAATCTCCAAGTCATCCTTATCTGGATCATCGTCCTCATCGTCGAGCATATCGTCATCGCCTCCGTACAACTCTGGCTCCTCATCTGAGTCAGCCAGAAAGTCGTCGTCGCGGTCGTATTCGTCTTCCCTTGTTCGGCCGCGTGGCAGAGTCTCGTCTTCATCATCGCTGTAGATCTCGCCTCTGCGGTTGATTTTGCGGCGAGATGTCTTCTTGCGACCACGGGAGATAGGCATGCCCATTTCGTCCTCCAAGCCTGCGACACTGAGGCCACCGGTTCGCGGACCCAGACCCGCACGGCCGAGCACAGTATTGCGTTTCATTGTCAATCTGTCTTCTGCGTTCTCTCGCTTGCGTTGGGCGCGTAGACGATCTTTTTCGAACTGTTCGGCTGCTTTTCGTGCGAGTTCGGGGTCTTCTCTGACATCTTTCATGCGGGCGAGGGGGTCGTGTTCCTCTTTCGCTTTGAGGAGGGTTAGGCGAAGACGGGCTTCGGACTCATCGGTGTCAGTGCTAGAGGGCACAATCTTCATGGAAGCGTCGAGGGCGCGGAGAAGTTGCAGATCGACTACATCGGAGTGGTGAGATGCTGCAAGGAAGGTGAGGGAGTCCTTGGAGGGGTCGTAGGGTTGTTGTAGTTGTTTGGATTTGTTGAAGGTTTGACGCATGGCGGTCGAAGTGACTTTGTATTGTTCTTGAGGTTTTGTGGCTAGCTGAAGCGTCAATGAGCCATCGGACCAGCGGACGAAGCGTGCGGTGGACTGTATTTTCGAGGCGTCTGAAGGATCGCGCCGCCAAAATATGGAGGACATAGCGGTTGAGTAGGCAGAAGTCTGACGGCTTGGATCACCGTCGTGGGGAAGTTTGTCAGGTTCGTAAGTTGCTGGATCGAAGGCTGCTTGTTTTATGCCGAGAAAGGGTGGCATGTTGAGCATGTAGAACTCCTCGCCTTCGGGGTAATTTGTACGTGGGAGGTCGCAATCAATGGCTTTGAGTTGGCGGCTGTGTTCTTGATCATCATCACCATCTTCAACTGTGTTTGCGACGCGGTCGTCCCGGCCCTGATCATCACCCGAGTCAAGTTCTGGGTCGTCAAGTGTCCGAGACTGTGTTGTATTATTCTGCACGCCCTCGTCGTCATCTCCGAAGAGATCGCCGTCATCGTCTTCGTTTGAGTCTCCGTCCTGCACAAGATCCGGAGTATCATCCGCCAGCGGCGAGTCTAGGCCAAGCTGATGCTCCTCTACCGCAGACATCCTTGCGGTATGCGGTTTGTTTCTGCCCACTTCCACTCCAGAGTCTACCGATTCAACAAGAGTCTCAGGTACGAGACCAAGTGCTCCAGACTCTCTTCTTCCAATTGTGATGCTACCTTGTTGGCTGTGTGACTCGGCAGGCGCGTTGTATGGACCCAAAAGGTTGAAATACAGGATAAAGTTAGTAGTGAACTTTGGGACCAGTGACTAGTGTCTTGTCGCCCAGCAGTGTCCTTCCTTAGACAATCAACAAAATATACGAATCTTTGTCAGATACAACAACTGTCTCAACTGCAGTGGACGTGTTTGAACGCAAGCAGATACCAGCATTGAAATTCACAAAGCTGGCTACAGGTTGGCGTTAACTCCGCAAGTTTACCCGAAGATGAAGCGTGGAAGGGGCTTAGTCTGGCTTCTGCTCGGGCCGTACCCGCAGATTTCGGGCGTGCGCCTTCCTCTGAAACTCAGCGAAGGCTCGCACATGTCCTTCTGCCCCATGAACCTCACAGGAACAAAGCAGCATTGAGGTGTTTGCGAAGTCTAGTCGAGTGAAAGTCATTGGCTACAGTCTCTACAAAAATGACATCGTTCTTCTCAAGTGTGTAAGTGCACATCGTCTTCTCATCGTTGCCGGCCCCCAAGCACAACCCCCTCACCGACTCCTACCATGAGTTGGATGGTGCAGAGCAGTGCCCTTCTACGGCCTTTGCAGGTTGCTGACGTGAATTTTCTCTCTAGTCGCCAGGGCTTCGGCCGGGGTAACACAAAAAGCAATCAGAACCTGAAGGCTGCGGCCGCTAATTCTGCTACGACAGCACATCCTCCCATGCCATCCCTGACGAACTCACCCTCTATATCTTCCGCATACAGTGCTCAGAGCGACGAAATCTACCAAGAACAGCCAAAGAAATTCCTGAATGAACGCTATGCAAAATGCTCAGTCAAAGGCAACTTCTTGACCCTTGCAGCTCAACCGAAGAACGTCGAGTTGGGGGAATGGCTGGCCCACCAAGGTAGGACGACAAGACACGCGTACTATTGTGCAGTACTGATGAATGCTAGTGGTGGAGATGAACAGGCTGCTGACTGGCCTTATACAAGTCATACAAGAGGTTGACACGAACACCGGCACGCCTCTATGCAATGAACATAGCTGTCCAACAATGTCTGCGGGGCGGTGAGTCTCTTCTCTAGAAAATAGACAGATGTACTAACGAATCGTTAGCCTGACTTACACCTGGCTCGAAAGTGGCCGACCTGCAAAGATTCCAGCGCCTTCATACATTGTTCGTGTACAGAGATGGATAGTAGGCAAGATTCACGATCCCAATGTCTTCCCTACCGATCCGCCCCCCTCCAGGGATGCATCTACATTCATGTCCGGGGACACCAATGGCTCCAACTCCCCAGCCCCAGGTACTCCAATTGCTGCAGGACCGACCACCCTCAAGCAGCCCCTCAATCAGCTAGCCGGCACAAGCGATGACTGGGTTGGCCGATCGTCAGGTTTCAACAAAAATTTCCACAACGATGTCAAAGGTATCATCAAGCAGATGTTCAGGTGTTATGCTCATCTCTACCACAACCACTGGGACAACCCATTTTGGCACATTAACAGACACCTCGAGCTCAATAGCTGCTTCGTTCATTTCATGACAGTATCGATGTACTACGATCTCATTCCGAAGAAGGACATGGAACCCTTACAGGGGCTTGTCGACATCTTTGTCGCGCAGGGAGTCATCCCGAAGGAGGCAGTGTCACAACACCAGAGCTAGACTTTTCCTCATATTCTTTCGTCCTCTTTTGAGTTTCGAATCAATATTGTTAGATATCCCGAAGTGGCACCCAAAAACCGATGTCTATGTTGGCTATGGAGATAGAAATGGCGCTATGTGAACAACAAACCAGATTTAAAAGGCATGATGATTGATTGATAATGGTATATGCATGAGTTGATATCAGCGAGTATGGCATTTGATTGGCGTCAAGGCGCTCAGACCCTGAAGAGCATGTTCTGCTTCAATGTTGATTGCTGGCTCAATTGGCACGTTCAATACATATACAGTATCTCTAGGCAAGGACAATTGCGTTATGTATCACCCTGAACGAATGAAAAGGCTTGAATATTCTTTGCTTCATAGAAATGTCGAAAACTAGGCTCTTGCACCATGCCTTCGGTCGGCAGTGCAATCCGTCTATATGGCCAAAAGCTCAGGCATCACAATCCGTCTTCCACAAATCGATTAGCCTATCAATTTGACCCTTCCTCACTTTGCACAACCCTTCCCATGGTCTTTTCGTTCTCCCCATGATGATCAATAACATGGTGTTCGTCATCAATTTCCAGTTCTCTTTGATAAACAGCCACCTCATCCTGATCCCCAAAGATGGCCGCCACCTCCTCCAACGGCAGTCCCTTCGTATTGGGAAACGTGAACCACATGACCATCGCTCCCAAACTTCCCGGAATGATAAAACAGAGATAAAACTTCCATCCGATTTTCTCGAACGCTACAGGCGCGCTCTGCAGCCAGATAATGTTCATTAAACTGATCACACTCACGCCCAGGCAGACGCCCTTGGCTCGCAGATGCGTGGGGAACAATTCACCGAGGTAGCTGAATTGCGTGCCGTCGAGACACGCGCCGTAGAAGATCTGGTAGATGAAGAACATGGCCACGCAGGCTTGCAGCGCAGATTGGTTGTTGGTGGTGGCGGGCGGGTACGAGGCGACAAGTGCCGCTTCAACGATCAGTGTGGCCATGCAGCCTAGAACGCCGAAGGCCATGTACCGCGGTCGGTTGAAGCGGTCGATAAGGAACATCCCGACAACGTTCATGCCTAGAGCGAACACGAGCCACGCGGCTGGGTAGAGGAGTTGTTTGACAGGGCCGAAGCCGAGGGATTTGTAGAGTGTTGGGCCGTAATTGTTGATGACAAGCACGCCCTGACAATAGAATGTTAGTTGATGCGAGGAAACAGTAATTGAGAACAGTACGTACCGAACACTGAATGATGGCTGTAGTTCCCATGGCTAGCAGAGCTCGTTTTCGGTACGAGGGCTTGCGGAACATGGCCACCCATGATGATCCGAGCGTGCGATCAATGGCGATTTGTTTGTTGATCTGGTAGAATTCCGCTTCGGCCATGGTGTTGCCTGGGTCGTTCTTGTTGGCGTGTAGCCGGATGAGGATGTCGTGGGCTTCTTGCGGGCGGTTTTGCATGCAGAGCCACTAATTTGATGTTAGCTAGAGATCCGCAGAATGGGACAGTATGGACGTGTAGCCTAGCAAAAACAAGGCAAAAGCAAGACGAAAACAAGAAAGGAGCGAGAAAGATAAGGCGATAACTTACACGAGGAGATTCAGGGAGCCAAGGAAGGGCGATGAGGAGGAGGATGGGCCAGAAGCATTGGATTGCGATGGGTGGGCGCCACGTTTTGCTGCCGCCGTCGGTCCAGAAGTAGAAGCCAAAGCCAACCCTGGTCAAGGTGTTAGTTAAGCTGTGAGAGAGGTTGATGAAGTGGAATAAAGCTTACCATCCTTGAATGACGTATCCGAAGACGAGGAGAACACCGTGAAGATCGACCAGCGCACCTCGGAATTGTCCTGGGACTAGCTCGTTCATGAGAATAGGGACTGCGGCGAGGATCATGAATGCGCTTGCGCCAGCGAAGAAGCGGAAGGCCAAGAACATTCCGATGTGAACAGAGCCTGCCATGAGCGCGCCTGAGATAATGGCCAAGGAGGCGGCCTGCAAGATAGTTAGCCTAACATGATCAAACAAGTAAGGCGAGACAACTGTACCAAAGCACAGGCCCATTTGCGCCCGAACTTGTCGGCGAACCATGGTAAGCACAGGGTCCCGAGGAAGCCTCCTGTTTGGAAGAGTCCATTCGTGGTTGCGATCAGATCTGTGCCATCTTTTCTGGTGTCGAGCTCGAAGTATTTAATGAATGACGGTTGCCCTAAGCTGGTTAGTCTACGGTGACCGCCGTGGAAAGAAATGTACTCACCGAGTGTGGTACCGATGATAGAAGCTGTGTAGCCATATGTCATGGACCCAAGGCCTAGGAAGCAGAGCACAAGAACATTATAAGGATTCAAGCCTTGCTTCAAGGCGCTCACGTCTTGGACAGTCATTGTGGGAGTAAGCACTTGGGATGAGGTTTCAAAAGGCAGAAAATTAGATCGAATACTGGACACAGCGTTCTTTATCCATTTTAATGAACGGTTGTCCGAGGATGTGGTTGTTTTATGCCCGAGGTTTCGAGAAGATCTGCTGTCGGCGGACCAGGGTACATCGCTAAGTCGCTACCGCGAAGCTCGTGGTTGGCCACCAAAGACGCGTAGAAATCCTGGAGAAGTACGGGAAGACCCATGGGCCATGCACAACCCCAAAATTGTGCTCCAGCACTTGGTCCGGGACATAACTCCCGAAGCATGTATCATCCACATCTATGCGATGATTGGGCGATAGGAACACTGACTCGTAACCACGAAGTCAACATAAAGATTATGATTGGATGGAATTACGAATCAGTGTCGCTTAAACCGCCTCGTGCTGCGTGTGGCTCGAGGCTACAGATGTGGAAATGACAGAAACGCAGGCTGCAAAGTCGACCACGCCGTATATGGGCCTTTCGAGGTCCGAAGAAGCAAGAGGTTTGTTCCGGACATGTTGATACTAAAACGCGAGAGAAGCGAGCGCATATTTATAGACGAGACAATCATGCAGGAGTATGATCCCAGAAATGTGCTGATGAAGCTAAATATGCCATCATTGATGCTGGGTCTACTAGCTCTCACCTCAGGCTGCATTGACGCCGCTGGCTTCCGATGTACATCGAAACCACCAATGCAGCTTTGAAATTAGCAGATACTCAGCGGCAGCTGCTTGTCACACATTTCGAGAAGCCTTGATGCTTAGAGAGACCGCACCTCGGGAAATCAGCTTTGACTATATCTATGCCAAACCCCATCCGCTCTGGAGGGGTCTTCCTGGTCAGAAGACCATCGGTCCTAGTACGAGATCTCTATGTTCGATTCCAGTGCCATCGGTTGACAGCTCTGTGGCTTCTGCACCGCCGTGCTCGCGATCGAACAGGGGTTTCTTTGTAGAATTCCACCAATCTTAGCGAGCTAGGCAGCAACTCAACCACATACTATCATGATCGTAAGCATAATCTACAGTATAAGCCTGGAGGCCCCCTCAATTCCAATACCAAGAACGGAGATGTCAACGGTGCCTTCCACAGAAAGACTCTGAGAGCTAGAGTTCAAAGCATTCAGCGTTTAATTTGGCAGTTGCCTCATATAGAGTTCGATCGCCGTGACCATATACTGCTGGTACATACGCTCAACAGTATCTGCCAGATTTTTGGTGGTTGGCAGTTCCGATCAGGGACTTTATTGATGAGCTGTTAGGCCTACATAGATGGAAGTTGAAGAAATTGTTGAATGAAAGCGGATACGAATTGAACTGACCCATATTCAGGGCAAGAAATTTATCGAAATCGGAGTCGAAATGATACTGGAGGCCGATAAACAACGCTGATTTGGTGTATCATCCGAAATTTAATCAATAGCTGTTGAGATACCCTTCTCGACCGCAAAGAGATCAAAGCTGCTCTCCGGAAGTATTCCCCCTTCAACAGATAATGACCCTCCGCGACCACTTCTGGGCCTCTCTACCATGATTGAAGGGCGACAGAGCCTACCGTAGTGTATCAGTTATATGCTGCTTTAAACAGATCATGACACTGAGCCGACAGATTATTTGACGATAGTGGAAGAGTTGAAAATGCTGAGATTATCCTTTAGAAGTGGCTGGGAGAAGTGGCTAAACCCTCCTATCTTCACATCACCTGCCAGCCACAATCATAGCGCCGTGCATGAGGTTAACAGCCTTGGCAGGAAGCGACTGCAATCATAATAACTTCAGTTTTGCATGTCACGGATATTTCGGAACGTCCAAAACCTTGCGCGAAGATCGGTCCGAGTGCATAGCAGTGATCTCGCATTTCAAGTTTTGAGAGATGTAAGAGACAATCTGATGCATTGACAAGCCGTACAGAAGACACGTTCAAGCTAAATTCCTCATCCTCGGAAATAGCACAAGCATGACCCACTTGCGCATGAAAGCCTGTGAAAGTGTTGCATAAAGGAACGAACGGAAAAAATAATGAGACGAGTCAGAGCCTTTGACTCCGATAAGGTATGTTCGAATGCTCGTGGATTTGTAGCCTCGGTAAGATGCTTCACCATAACGCTTGTGAATGTAAGTACTCCAATTTCGGTAGACTATCTCGTGAACAACAGATGATACTAAGATTGAGCCTCTGGAACAAACACTTCAGTTTCAAGCGTTTCTAAAGACAGCCAGATTGCAATATAGTTGTAACCACTCAAGATGCCGCACGCCGAAGAGCATGACCTTTATGTGCCAGATGAGCCAATGTGCTCCCCTGAGCCAATAAGAATCATCCATGTCGGAATGGGGGCTAGCGGCCTCCTCGCCGCCCACAAGGCACGAAAGATGCTTCAGAACTACGAGCTTGTTTGTTACGAGAAGAACGAGACCGTTGGAGGCACCTGGTGGGAGAACAGATATCCCGGTTGTGCTTGCGACATCCCAGCTCATACTTACACTTTCCCCTTTGAACGCAACCCCAAATGGTCGGGGTATTATTCATATGCGCCTGAAATTCAGGAGTATATGATGAACTTCTATAAAAAGCACAATCTTGAACCATTTGTTGTGCTGAATACAGAAGTCATCAGCGCAACGTGGGATCAGCTGTCTGGCAAGTGGGAAGTTGAACTCCGGAGGAAAGATGGTAGCACTTTCATAGACAAGGCCAATGTTCTTATCAATGGATCTGGTGTTCTGACCAAATGGAAGTGGCCAACCATTGAAGGGTTGCATGATTTCAAGGGTGTCCTGGCACACTCAGCCAATTGGCCACAGGACCTTGACTGGGCGGGCAGACGAGTGGCAGTTATCGGAACAGGCTCAAGCTCGATACAGATGGTCCCGCAGATAAGAAAGACAGCCCAATCTTTGACTGTGTTCATGCGCAACTGCACTTACATTGCACCACAGTTCGGCACAGATATTTCGAATAAGGAAGCTGATCCTGATGCAATGGAGCCACAAGCAGCCGGAAAGCATCAGTACACTGAGAAGGAGAAGCAAAGATTCATTGAGGATCCGGATTACCATCTGAATTATGTGACCCGCATTGAGCAATCATTTGCGGCCGGCTGGGACATGTTCTACCGTGGCAGTGGCCTAAACCTGGCAGCAAAGAAGCACATGCAAGACTTGATGGCTGCAAAGCTTGGCAACAGAGAAGATCTCAAGAAGCACTTCATTCCAACTTGGAGTCCTGGATGTCGACGTCTCACACCTGGCGAAGGATACCTGGAAGCACTGATCGAGCCCAATGTCAACTGTGTCTTTGGAGAGATCGCAAAGATCACGCCAACAGGGGTGGAGATGGAGGATGGATCGTTTCATGAAGTCGACATTCTCGCATGCGCCACAGGTTTCAATGTACAGTACCTACCGCACTTCAAGATTGTTGGACAAGAAGGCCAAGTCATGCAAGACCAAAAAGAACCTAACGTGTACGCCTCAATAGCAGCACCTAGCTTCCCGAATTACTTCGTCATCAACGGTCCTCGAGGTAACTGGGGACAAGGCTGCGCATTACCATCCCACGAAAGTCAAATGATCTATATCCTGCAGTGCTGTCGAAAGATGCAGGAGGACCGTATAAAGTGTATGGCACCTAAGCAAGACGTGACTGATCAGTTGAATCTGTACATGGATGCATGGCATAGGAAACACAGTATCTGGAGCGAAGATTGTAAGTCTTGGTATAAGGACAACAAACCAGATGGCAGAGTGTACATATGGCCTGGCAGTCTACTACATCACCTCAAATTCATGCGGCACCCAAGGTATGAGCACTATGAGATCACATATCGGGATCCGAACAATATTTGGGCGTTCCTGGGCGACGGAAGGACCATCAGTCAAGTGAAATATGGGAAAAATACTCCCGTACCCTATATCAGGAATGATGAGGATGCGCCATGGGATATTGAATGATCTGATTTCAAGCGTTTGAACTATGAAGAATTAGCTGACCCAAATAAGACTTGTCCATCAAACTTACCTCCCACGAAGTTCCTTGTTCTGTACCTGAGGCTCGCTAAGTCCTACAGCTCATAACCAGTGCTAACGAATGCTGAAGAACCGGTCAAGTAGAGCGTTCATCTAGCCCGAACGCTGATCTGGACTCGAACTCTTCAAATATTGGAAACGGCAGGTAGAGATGAGCATTTTTATATACAAAATCTAGCAGGCTCATTTTGGTTGCAAAGAGTGAATGCACCTTCACTACCGCCTCAATTCAACTTCAAGTAGGTGTTGGTAACAAATGCTAAGTCAATTAAATATTGTTAGCCCTGTTGCCGCTATCATATATTACCCTTATTCTTGTCGACAATCTTTTAGCAACCTCATTCACTACTTTCCATCGGTTTCATCAGCCATCATAATGGCATCTGACCGCATCAGGCCTGAAGTCCAAAGAATCATTACAACAATGAATAACATTCAAATCCGGGATGTTGATATCACACCCATGCTTACTCACTTTCGTGCCTTCTCAGACAGTCTTACGAAGGGCTTGAAGGCAACAGATGTCCTTGTTGGTAACACAGAAGAAGAAGAGCATTTCAGAAGTATGTCAAAATCCCTAGTATTGATTTGTGCTACCCGACCAGCATGTGTTAACGTATCTTCTAGTCTCGAATATGGTCTCAGTCAATTCAGACACAGACCCTGGGAAAGAAGAAGGTGGTGGTGACGAGATGACTCTCGTTGCCGCTCAAGCAGAAATTAAAGGACATGAAGCAGTCCCAGAGATTGACCAACAAGATAGGGATGACGAGGATATGGCCGGAGCAGATGACGATGAAAACAATAATAGTGACATCGATGAAGTGGACGAGGATAACAACCAGGAGCCCGATGAGCAGGACAAAAAACACAACATCCACTATCCGAGGACCATGCTAAAAGTGAATGACGAGATGTGGCATGTCGCCCACTACTTCGGTTACGATTATCTGGAACGAATTGAGGCATTATACAATGTCCCCCCAATGGAGCCTCCAGCCGGCATAACCAGAGCTCCTCATGACTACCAGCTGAAGGGAGCGGCACAAATGCACCACCTCTGCAAATCTCCATCCTGTGGTGGTATGCTGGGTGATGATAAGGGTTTGGGAAAGACCATACAAGCACTGATGATTCTTCATGCTGCTAGGTCTGAGTCACCTGGTGGTATCTCAATAGTTGTTGCGCCTATGTCTGTTTGTGCGAAATGGATAGCCGCCAACAATGATTGGTTCCTACCCGATCACAGACTCAAGGCTCTTCGTCTAAATGATGCCTCAGTAAGTGCTACGGAAATCCTGTCTGGCGGATACGACCTACTCATCGTCACCTACGATTTTGTCCTCGCTAATTGGCAATACATTCATCAGTTCAAATATGAAATGAGTGAGTATCGCAAGGCAAAGGCTTCTGGTGAGCATACTGTTGTTAAACCGGAACGGCCCACTAGCTCTCTGTTCTCTGGCTTATACCAAATTCCTGGAAAGCATTTTCTTCGACTTGTCCTAGATGAAACTCACATTGTCAACAAGCGCAGGCTGCAAAAGTGGAAGGCTGTGAAAGCTCTAGCTGAGCAGTGTGAGGCTACCGTGATGCTCTCAGGGATGCTCGCCTACAATAAGTGGCACGCTTTCAGTGCTTACATAGGCCTTCTTAGAGGCCACCCATGGACCTCAGAAGCGAAATTCTTGCACACGTTCTGTGATCGAAACACAGCGCGTGGTTTGAAAAATCCCCCAACTGACAAGGTCAGACTACTACAGCGCTGCTTACAAGCCTACTTGATTCGCAGACCAGGAGAAGTCCTCGATACTACCAGCCCCATCCAGAAGAAACTGTACTCTGTGAAATTTGAGCTAGATGGCTCGGACAAAGCAATCGTTGCAGAGTATTTGCGCCGGTATAAGATGGGCCAGAAAAGCGGTATGGCAATGGAGATTAAGTCAGGCAAGGAAGGAGACGAGGACTCTCCCATGGCTCAGGCTGTCAACGCACAGTTGTTCACTTGTCACCCACTGCTACTGATCGACACCGAGGAGAAAGAAAAGAAGCTAGGAGAAGAAGACAAGAAGGAGGAATCTCTATTAGCGATTCTGGCGGCTCATACAGGAGAAAGGGCTTCTACCAAGCAAGGAAAAGAAAAGTGGAACGACCTCATTCACAGATGTCACGCAGAGGGCAGGATCTTACCGGACTCTAAGCGTCTACAGACGACAATTGCCTTGTACAGTCATTGTGTGAAGGAATTCCCTGGAGAGAAAGTTGTTATCTTCTCGTTATTTCTCAAAAACTTGGATCTAATTGCCTTCACCTTGAAGGAAAATTACGGTATCGAATGTTTGCGGTTTGATGGTACATGCTCGGCGGAGGAGAAGGTCAAGGTCCAGCGCGATTTTGAAGCTGCTGATCCAAAGATACCTTTACTTATCACTGCAGGTTCTGGTATGACTTACTGCTTTCTCGTTCTGTTGCGACCTTTACTGACTGATCCAGGTGGTGAAGGACTGACTTTAGTGAGTGCCAGCATCATGATCCAGACAGAGATTTGGTGGGATGGGAACGCTGAAAAGCAGGCACAGGGCAGGATCTTTCGGCAAGGCCAGACACGTGTCGTGAAGATGTTCCGAATCGAGGGCAGTAACAGTGACATTGACCGCGAGATACTGGAAGTACAGCAGAGGAAGATTCGCGTTACGGAAGAGTATATGGAAGATCTTACCAGACGACACAACGAGGGTCCTGCTTTTGTGAAGCTCTTGACCGAATTACCGCGGTAGACGGCCCAATAACTACCAATGTAGTCACCGCACTCATACTTGCAGAAAACACTATTAATGCTTGGTCGAGAAAGGTAGAGGCAGATAAAACTATAATAGAGCTATGAAGTGAGCTTATACAAGATTACTACGAGTGACCACGATCGAATGCGAATTCTCACTCACACCAGCAAAGGCAAAAATGCTATGAAGCAATCACGAATGAAAGCACAATGGCACAGAGTGTCATACCCCACTTCTATTATATGTCTAGAAGTACAGTCCCTGCAAAAAAGTATTCAGGCAAATACTGAAATAAACTACATTACACTTATGAATAAATTTAGGTGATAATGTGTTCTTCTTTTTACGATAACAGTTTACATACCATCTAGACCGAGGTGCCCTTCCGTATCGTTTTATCTATCTTTCTTTACAACACGTAGTAGGTAGGTAAGGACGGATGTGTCGTTTATGTCACGGATTTCAGGAAGAGTAGGTTCAGGAACATACCAACCGATTCCCCATATGAACCGTATGAGATGTCTGTCTTACCTTCTCCCCCCTTAAGCGTCGTATCGTTATCCATAGGACTGGCCATTGATACTATCCGACATTATAGGCTTTGATCTCCTGGCTTAATGCTACGCTGGTCCTAGTGCTAAGAAGTTATTGAACCATAGAAAGGGCTGATGATAAGTATAGAGTAGGAAAGGGGTTTATAAAGTAACTTTATGGCTACAAAGCATTGTTACGGGCTAGTCGTCTTTAGCTGGTATTATCCTCTTATCCTTACCGTAGTCTTGCTATCGGTATCCCTTGCACATACCAATTTAAGCCTAAATCATGGTGCTTAACCCGACCAAACAAAACAAGCACCTTCACCGGATAAAGACAAATCTGGAGGGGTACAAAAAGATAATTCTGACAATTCAGGTTCTCTGGTTGATGTTAGAGATGAGTACCGATGAATGTTACAGGAACAACGTACTGCCGTGGACTATACTATAGTCAGTATGTAGTTACAACCACCCAAATTCAGGGCGGCTTACTTGAACACGGGACCTCTCGCAGGCTTTTGCTGTAGGGTGTACCCTAAGCGAGAATCATACTAGGCATGCTGTTAGCATGCTATATTTCTTCGTGGAGTGGTGGTAAACATACCCACTAGACCACAAGAACATGATTCGAAATCTGAGATTTCTGTGTGCAGATTTGATGCAAAACTGTCATGTGAATTGTTATGTAATGCGATGTAAGAAGCCCGAAGCTGAGGGGCATAAGAACTTTATCTCCACGTAATTGAGGGGTCGAGTCAGAGGCATGTGAGAATCGGATCATAAGCAGCCGATGCTCCGAACAAAATGTAGCCGAAGCTTGATCTCACACGTAATTGAGCATGTGAATGACCTCGATCTCACATTGCATGTAACAACAAAAGAAAAGCAATATCATAAGTCGATATCAAGAATAATAGGCATTGTGTCTTTAAAATCTATAAGATAGTACAGCCCTTTGGAAGCCCACAAGGACCACTTTCTTCCTGTTTTTCATCCGTGTCGATCGCTTGACTCGGCTTAGTCTCCTTCTCTTGAACAGCTGTCGCAGCAGGCTTACCACCAGCTGGTGTGGCAGTCTCCTGCTTTGGATGACTCTGTCCGTTCTCCTTGAGTCCATCTAGTCACGCAAAGCTAACCTTTGAGACAACGTCGTAAAAAGTCTTGCCCTGAGTCTCAGCAAGCTCAAGTTCAAGAGCACTAGGCTGTCTAGAACCATCTCCACCAGAGAATGTGCCTGCACCCCATGGAGAGCCACCTCGGACTTCATTGAGGTTGGACAACTGGGCAAAAGTGTATTTGTAGCCCAATGGGACATAGATCAAGCCTTGGTGCACCCACGAAGACAGGGCGGCAATGGCTGTGGACTCTTGACCACCACCGGGAGTACCAGTGGAGATGAACATGCCGAAGTACTTTCCAGCCAGAGCACCGGTAGCCCACAATTGTCCAAGTCGATCAATCAATGTCTTCCATTGTGCCGGGTAGTTGCCATATCTTGTTGGGATACCGAAAAGGAAGGCATCGTATGAGGTAAAGGTTTCGGGTGTAGCAATAGGGATGGAGGAGTCCTGTCCCGGAGCGTGCATCTTGGTAAGGACTTCACTTGGAAGAGTCTCGCCAACCCTGTTGCCGTTGGCTTCTAGCATTTAGAGAGTAGCAAACGACTTACTGGTAGACATCGACTGAGCCGCCAGCGGCTTCAATGCCCTTCTTCTCAGCCTGTGCCAGCTTGGCAATATGGCCATACATGGAGTAGTAGATGATTGCGACCTTGACCATTTTGGCGGTTGTTGAGGTAAGTGGTGAGGATAAGTAAGGTGAGGTGAGTTGATCAGGAACAGAAACTCAGGAACAGCGGAGGAGGATATGTGATACTTATATCAATACTGCCAATTCAACGAATGTTTACCTGGCATTTCTAACCACTGACAAACCCCGCTGTGGGTGGGGCATGGAACTCTTTGCTTCATGGCTTCCGTAACCCAGTTGCAGCTACTTGCGCAGGGCAGTTCAGGAACCACGTCAGAATTTGCTCGCCAGTGGTGCTAACCAGGGGCAGACTTCGTGATCTGAACGTCTCTCTTGCTGCAAAAGATATGCGTTAGGATGACAGATTAGTACTCGCGTCAGCGCTAGGGTTGCTGTTCGATCTCTGAGCAAGGAGCTCGAGAGCTGATCTGGTCGACAGATTACCCAAAGCTCTGTCAGCGACCTCAAATCCAAATGCGGGCCTTTACCCAATCAGAAGCCACATCATGAAATCAATGTCCCACCAACGCGGAATTGATGCTGGCACATTTGCTAAGCACGCATTTGCTCACGTCCCTTAAGCAACACCAGAAGAAATTTGGATGCGTAATTGTTCATGCGGCTATTGTTGAGTCAGCAGAATTATTGGTGCTTGCTTTTTGTGGCCATTTGCGTCCACTAACAGCAAACCGGCGACAGAAATTGTTACTGTTCTAGGCATACACTTTGAGCTTTGGAGCCATCCATCGGCTTTTCTTCGCAACACCGTGATTACAGATATTGAACGATTGACTAACAGAACCGAGATGTACCCTAGCATAACACCAAAATTGTACGTGAAATTGATATATCAGTTCTAGAAGGGTACATCTAATAAAGGTCCTTAAATTCAGCAATACTCATGCATAGTAAATAGAACCTCACCAACATTTTGCAAAGCAAAGCGAGTATAGCATTCAAATGACCGAGCAAGCCAGCCTATTCAGTATCCGTAAACGATGCTCATTCATGTAATCGAGTCGTACATGCAGCATGCCGGAACGAACTAAACGAATGGTCTTCTGGTTCACTGTCTGGCCTGTAAAACTGTGTCTAGCCATAACCTCACCGCCACGGATACGAGTCCGACATGTGAACAACTCCTTACATCTCAGTCTCACAAAACCGCAACACCTTGCCATGCCCTACCAGGCATACACTTGTCTCAACCAAATCCTCTACTTCCCCATTACCATGCGTGACTCTTAGTGCGCTCGCCAACTTCGCACCTTTTCTCCATTAACATCAGCAGCCTAGTAAGCCGATGTCTCTGCTAATGCAAGCCGTCATTGAAGCTCCTTCGATCCTGCGGGATTCTTGTAAATGAAATACCACACCGGAACCCTTCTGTCTCGGCCATGACCCAAACCTCGCGCTCTCCGAAACATATCGCAGCAAGAGGCTATCAAGTCTCAAGCACGGCACAAGGCTAGCATCACTCAACTCCTTCAGCACCATCAACAGCCTCACAACCATCGGATGTGAAAACAACACAACGCCTGCCACCAACACCAAATCTGACTCCTCCACAGCTGATAAAACTCTGGACGACAGCACATCACCCCTCCCGCCATCCCCATGACATACGTCTATCTCATGAATTGAACTGGCGGTATTTGATGTAATCCTCAATTAAATAGCCGACCATTCAGCCTTCAAGATGCAGATTTAGTGCTGCTGACCCCTTATAGATCAACGACAAACCAGGCATTCCCAGCTGTGTATACAAGTAGATCTTGATGGTTTGATTTCGTCAAGTCGTCGGACCTAAGGACTCTTCTGACCACAAGAAAATAGGCCAATAATAGAATCATTGGGGCAAAACCCTGGTTCGGGTGTCCTGATCATATCATGTCACAACGTATCGCGATCTTGGGCCATGGACATGAGAGTTCCCTCTCTTACAATCTACGAACTGTTCGAACAGTGGTGAATCCTCAGACGAACTAGATAGACATAGGAAAGTCACGCCGAAATTTTAGGATCAAACAACGAACGATAAAAACACGGCAAATCCAGAGACCGACACACCAGCGAGCATCAGTAGTATATTTGAGGCAGAATAGAACTGTAAGTGATTTGAGCAGAGAAAGTACAGCGTTTTGCGCACTTCGTGTACGAAAGCCTCAATTGATTAATTTTCTGCTTGCCTTCGTATGTTTTCTTCGACCATCACTTCAGTCCTATGCTTGACAAAATCATCCAGTGTAACAGCACTGCAGTACGCAGCCTTCACAAATGCCACAAATCTTTCCTCATCAGTGCCGATCGTCTTCGACATGGCATCACCGTCCAGCGAGCTCTTGTCCTCAACTACTCTCAGCACTTGCCTCGGTTCTTGTGTTGGAGAATGCGGCAAAGGACTATACATCACATGCTCTAGCAAGAACTGATTCGACTTTTCGCCAGGTATAGGTAAGTGATACATTGCGCGATCCACCCACTCAGCTCGTGTGAGAACATACACTGCCTGTCTCAGTAACTTCGGCTTGCCAGAAGTCTTAAGTGTGGTTGTATCCGTTGCAACTAAGCCCTGCGCTTGTGCTCCTGAACTCGACTCACTCATAAGACATGAAAGATTCAAGTCCATTAGAGGGCCTATACTCACTGTCTGATTTTCTGTCTCATAGCCATCGTCTTTGATCTTAGGGCCTAGGTGCTGCGCTAGTTGCACCATCAACGGGGCGTATCTGGAATCAAGAGGCATGTCGTCTCTAAAAAGTGTGGCGTTGTAATTTCTTGTGAAGTTGAGGTCGACGGCTAGATGTGGCAGAGCGAAATATTGGTTCATATCGCCAGCAGAAAGGGTGACTTTATTGATGTTGATCGTTGAGCCCGAGCCAGCAGAGGCGTAAATTTCGAGGACAGGATTTTGCGGATCGAAGGATTTGTACAACAAACGAAATCCGGATTTGGGTTCCTCCTTTCGCGCAACGGATTGATTTGTGAGCTCCATTGTTGACGCAGGCCTGAGCTGTCGCTGTTGGGCAAGAAACTGAGGTAAAAGAGGTACATAAGCCGAGAAAGCTGAACGCAGAGTCTTTCCTTCTCTAGTGGCATCTTTGGTGTTGGTGAGTTGCGTTGCGAGATCTAGAGCATCGATCTTGCTATTTTCGTCGAGCAGATATTCCAATGCTTCTCGTTCGGGTTGTTGATCACCTAAACCCAATGCACTGGATGCGGCCTTTTCGCCTTGATCATGCTGGAAGATGGCTAAACCGAGCTCAGCAGACAGTCTAGGTGGTTTCGGTTTAATCTTATGAGCTGATATCGATTGCACGAAACGTTCCAACGAACTACTTGGAGCTCCCGGGATTTTTAACCACAAAGTGTCCATAACCGCCCTGGAAAGGTAGTCAAGTGGTAATGGATCACGATGACTGTCCAACCCAGGTGCTATGTACCGATGCAACAACGTGCTTCGTACATATGGACCTTCAGAGTACGCTGGTACAACACAATTTGCATCAAGTTGCTGCTCCGAGAGAGGCGAGGTCACAAACGCACATGTTGTGATCTCCATCCACTGCATAAGGCGTTGTAGGAAGGTTTCGATATTAACATCACCAAAGGCATATATCCTTAAATGGTTGCTCTTCTTTAGATCGTTCTTCAGCACTACTTTGCTCTTGATCAACAAATTTCTCAGCGCACTGCAATCTTCGGCTTTGCTCCGGCGGCTTCCTTTGGATGACATGAGATCATGGAGAGCCATTTTCATTTCCTCGGGGAAGGGAACGATAACCTGCTTGACTTTGTTCTCTAGGCGCCTAAGTTGATCCACAGTCTTATTGACAGCCTCCACGGGGCCAGATATTTCCAATCGCTTGCTTTTTTGAGCTTTGCTAATCTTCACGCCGGGAACAATTGTCCCCTGCTGTTTCAAGGCGGCTTGATTGACGAGAAAGAGCTTGATATAATGATTTGAAAACGTCTTGTTGACTTGTACCTCCTTGTTTTGAGATGTGCGAGTATACTTCCAGACATCGCCCATGATTCTCTCTGCAAGTTCAACTCTCGAGTGCTGGTGCTGATACACTTTGTGGTGGGCACTTAAAGCGGCGTTGAGATAGCTGGACAGTTGCTTGACCGTGAAGCCTTTGGAAAGAGCTTCTCGAGTTTTCGTCCATTGATGGGAACGAAGTTCTCCTCCACGCTGTCCAATCTCATGCAGCAGTGAATCAATATTCTTGACAGCCTCATCATTAGATACAGGCTTCAATTCCTGAGCGATCGACTCGAGTATCCGAGGATGGTTTGGAGTTGGCGGCTCGTCATTGTTGGGAGCATCATCCTGATCTACGGCATCCTCTTGTTGGCGTTTTCGACGTCGATTCGGTAGTACAAGTACTTCTGCAGGTTGTCCCAGTGCATTGACCCCTAACTCTGCTATAGGAGGTGGTCGCCAGTGCCGGAACCGAGTGCCTGATCTAGGACTTTCAACTGGGTATGTGGGATCTAAATTCCCATGCAAATCGTCATCGTTGTCCTCCTGAGGTGCTCGTGCTGCAGCGCTCTGCCATCTTCTGGAAAGGACTGTGATCTGCGTTTGAAGCCGTTTCTGGCGCAGTTGAATCACTCTATGTTGGCATCTCAAACAGACATAGGCGCTGCTTGATGCATGCGCGAACATGTAAGATAGGAAGGCTGGTCGCGAATCTCGAAAACCGTTCGGCAATATTAACAGTAGGGAGACAGAATGTACTTTGTTCAATTCTTGGGCGCAGTTGCGATACTATTCAAAAGTTTCAGGGCTAATCCGACGTCAGTTGTTGCCTGTTTCGGAAATAACTTAAGCCCAAATAGAACCCTAAGATCTCCACAAAATCTGCTTATTGCTTAGCGGTGCCTTTGGCATCATGCTCTTGCTGATGCTCGACTGCTCCTGGAAAATACCACGCTTTCCCCATCTCTTGTGATTGTGTTTTGACAGTCTAAAGAACTGTTTAGGCTCATCTATGAGCAGTTTTTTGTGG
>JAPDRQ010000220.1:0-51116 GCA_030247915.1 Neophaeococcomyces mojaviensis | reverse complement strand
TCTTCCGGCATGTCCATGGAGAGGTGAAGAAGTACACATACCATGGACGTGGACGGCCATGGGGCGAGAGCTGCGATCGTGTAGATTCAATCATTGCAAATCAAGCCCTGGTGGATGCTGGAGCAGTAATCGCAACAGACATTTGCGACAATCCCGCAGATCGTGGACACAGTGATCATGTTCCCCTATGGGTTGAGGTTGATGTTGCAAAGCTCGGGACAGTGGGTGCGGAGGTAGGACACGCGACTACTCGTTAGAGGTAAATTGAATATGCCAGAGGCAGTGAGAAGAAAAGCGTAATGATTATTTGCCTAGAGCGAATTTAACAACAATGTCCATTTGAACGTCATAACCGTGGGTATCTAAATCTGTGTGACATCAAGCACAATTGAACAATATCATCCTCCAACTCCCTTAACCATACTGCGGCGCATCGAGGCCCTGGGTTGCCCTTTTGGCTCTAACTGCATGCGAGGACATGTTAGTACCCCATTAACCACACCCTAAGTCGGCGCGACCTGTGAGCAAGGTCCCGTGAATCGAGATATGAGCATTTGTCCACTGCAACTAAGAGACGACACACCCTCGACGATGCTTGCTTCACCACTTTGTTCATCCTGAAGCGCTGCAGGGAACAACACTGCTCGGTGATCGGGGTTTGCAATATGGTTGTTAACAGATCGCGCATCGTGCCACTGACTGTTGGTAGTTGAAGTTCTGGTGCCTGCCGATAGGCAGCTTGACTGTTCAATATCTGGTAAGCCCTAACGACCTGGCGGACGGAGTAGGAGCCAGGCTCAAGGTTGGGATGAAGAATAAAATAATCCTACTCAACGTTGGCGTCCGTATCGATTGCGGCATGCCGGAGGCCATCTCTTGTCCTCGTTACCTCTTTGCCATAAGCTACTTTCAAAGTGCTATCATGGTGAGATACAGCGAGTAGGAGGTCATTTCCACTTCCTTCAGATAGCAGTGTGGAGATCCGACAATATTTAATGGTTCTGTGATGTTTCGCGAAATCAGAAGCCATCGTTGGGCTTGGTATTCTTTTTTCTTCGATTAGAGTTCACATGCGGCTGCTGCTGGGGAACGTTCACAAACAATGGAGCTGCCTCACATGATCCACTTATACCACCACCTCGAAGTCTTGCCATAGGAGGTGTGTCATGTATGTTCAAGCGACTCAACATTTCGTGGCGACCACAGAGGATGAACTGCGGTCTTAGGTGCATTTCACCTTTCTAGTGATGTGAGGCCCCTAATCACTAGGGCCACCAACCCAGTCAAGGAAGATGCCAAGCAGTGCAACCCCTGCCGCCCAGACTCCAGCGTATCCGAGTGCACCAACGAACTCAACCCCCTCAATGGTGCCCCAGATGGTCATGACCGTCTCTGCAAGGAGCAATGCGCCGAGAGTAATTGTGCGTCCGATAAGCTCCTTTTGCCGAGAGGTGTACCAGCCCCAAGCGTTGTGGTAGACATGCTCCAGGAAGGTGGCAGTTGTAGGTTCGAAGTGAGAGTGATGCAAGGCGATCGAATTGGGACCAGTAGCTGTCTCGGATGAACAAATCGCGCCTTCGGCTGGCCTGAATAGGAACTGGGTAGAAGCAATGCCAGCTGGCGCCAACCACATGACGAGTGTCGGGAGCGTGCTCACAACATCATGAGCGAAGGTGAGATCCCTCAGACCACGGAAATGCAGGACAAGGAAGACGGGCAGCTTTGAAACGAAAGCCAATTCTAGCGTCGCGGTGAAGATGATGGTCGCGGTTGCAGCTGTGGCCAGAGTAGTAATAGGATCAACGATGATTGTCCTGTTCCGGGTTCTGGTTGTAACCTTGCCTGAACCAAGGACGGGCCCTGTATGGGGCGGGCTAACCGGTCGCAACAAGTAGAATGGAAGAGCTGGCGCTAGTATCGTGATTGTACATGTGGTGATAAGAGTTCCTGTAGAGATGGAGTAGAAGTAGTGTAGGAGGATGAAAATCGGTGTCTGGAGGAGGGTGTTGAGCGAGGCCACATCAATAGCTATAGCCCTTATGTCAGCGCTCTGTTACGAATAGATTATGCTCTGGCTGCAAACGTACCATCGAAACCGCCAAACCAGTATATGCTCATGAGCACGATTCTCCACGCAAGCAATCCACCGAGCTCAAATACAGAGACATCGCGTTTTGAAATGCCAGCCAAATCTCCAACTCCCACGGAAGAAGCTACAGAGTGAGCTGCGCTCTCCGCGACCAAGCTGATGATGACTGCGATGCCAAATTGTAGGGCGGAAGGATGCGATGGGGCGTGTGTCGACTTTGGAGGAGGGATTGTAGCTGAAGAGCTTGGCTTGCTCACCGACGGAGCTTTTCGTCGCGTCACTGGACTTGCTCTGGCAGGTGTTGGGGGTGAGGGAGGAGGCATTGAGCCATTCACCAGCGGCTCAGCATTGTTGCTGGAGATTGAGTGCGACTTGGCGCGTCGCGACCGGGGCATTGTTCAGTTGGTGCGCCGGGAAAAGTGGTAATGAAGACGGAGAATGACGGCGGGGAGTCTCGAAATATGTAGCAAGAAAATATATGATGGTGTGTTTTCAAAATGCCGAAAGCGCGTTATGTGTGTATACTGCACGATAGGATAGTGTGACAGAAAGCTTTGCTTAGGTCGTGTTTGCAGCGCGTTTCTAAGAGTTAGCCGGAAATTGGGCAGACAAGAACACCGCATCGTCATCGGCAGCCCGTGTCCGAACGTCATCCTCAGTAGCTTGAGTTAGCTCCTCGGCTAATTTTTCCAATTGAGGTGAGGTAAGCCCTTAGAAGTTCAGTTCTTTCTTTCAACCAACTTCCTGCGTGCACGATGCCGCTCAATATACATGACGAAAGATCACTTCAGGACCGGCTTGGTGGTACTTCTATCATCGAGATCCACGGTAAGGCGTGGCCGTGGCGCTAGACATAGAACGACAGGACTATAAGCAACTCGTGTTCGAAATGTTCATTTTATACCCCAATGCGTGGAAATGTGGATCTCAGCCTTATTATTCCTCTGGGTCAACTGTGTATTTTAGCTGATGCGCTTTTTCCTACTGATAGCCATATCTGAATCTAAGTCGTTGTTTGGTATCAACAATCTGCGTTGACCCCTCGAACCTGGCTGTTCTCTTGTGCCCTTGAGCAGGACTCTGTGAAAATCCTCGTCCCGCTGCAAGCAGCTATCAATGAGTTGCACGGCATAATGTCTTTGCACTATCCAACCCTCACAGAATCTTCAACACTACACATAATAGCAGAACCGCAAGAAAACACAACAAGATTCTTTGAGTGCGCTCCTCCTACATTTCCATGCCTCCACTCCTAGAAGCTGAAAACTGACTGTTGCTAGCATCATTGCTCTTCATGGCCCTGGAGGGTCATGGAAGAGAACCTGGACTTGTCCCACGGACAATCACAACTTCCTCCTGACAGTCGTTAGCGCTCAACATCCTTCTAGCCGCATTATCTCCATCAATCATCCATCACTTTTACACAGCTCGCAACCTACCAGCAAAGCAACCTCGACCTTATCCATCTAATCATCAAGGATCGTCAAGTAACGCGCCGTACTCATAGGCCCATTATCTTCTACGGTCACAGTATTGGTGGGAGTTTACTGAAGCTCATCTTCGTGGCAACCCATCCCTCTCGAACATCTAGAGAGGATTTTCGCAACCTGCACGACTGTATTAAAGCGTATGTGTTCTTCGGCACACCGCAGAAAAGCATCGATGTGTTAGACTATGCGGCTCTCTGGAGAGCGTTGCAGGCCAATTGTGAATGCTCCTTGAATGGAAGTCATCAGGATTTAAAGAAGGCGTTCGAATCCTTGTCAGTCATTGATACCGCATTTCTCAGGCTTGATGGCGAGGAATTGCCGGCTGTGTGCTTTTATGAGACGGTGTCCACATTCGTGGGCATTCGTCAGGTACGTTGGCCGCATTGATCGAAATGTGCAAGTTGAAAACTAAACGCCCGCCCTTAGTGCCCAATTGTGTCTAAGCAGCAAGCACTTTACACTTCGAGGCTGATCTCCTGTGAGCCGCTTGCCTTGAAGCATCAAGCGCTTGGCCAGATCCCAGCCAACAGAGCAGAAATGCACCATCGAATCGCTGGCAGATTGCAGGATCTTATGACCCTTGTTGAGGATCCAGATCATCAGCAGGTGCATCAGAGAGGTACAAAACCAAAACGGATAGTGCTCCTCTCACTCGATGGTGGTGGTGTGCGAGGCTTGTTTTCGGTCTTGGTGCTCAAGGCTCTTCTTTGCGAAGTTGATCGTCTTCTGGGAACACAGCCGCCGCAGACGTCCAGACGTCCATGTGACTATTTCGATTTGATTGGCGGAACTTCCACTGGCGGCTTACTTGCAATCATGCTAGGCCGCTTGCAAATGGATATTGATTCCTGCATCGAAGCCTATAAAACTTTGTCGACTGAAGTCTTTTCACGCCCCATCAATGTCTCTTGGCTGCCCTTTACGAACCAAATCAATACTGCCGTCGATACAGCGAACATGATATTTGGAAACGCTTGTTTCTCTGGTGATAAACTCGAAGCTGCCATTTGTAGGACAGTGGGTGAACAGTTGACTACTCAAGCCAGGGAAGACCTAGACGTGGCGGGTCTAGGCGCTGAAGATGTGCGTCTACTGTCAATCGAGCCGTTGCAAACTAGAACCTTTGTGTGCGCAGTGAGGGAAGGCGGACATCGAGTGGAAAGACTAAGGACATATACTCCAATCATACTCCAATCTCTGTCAGTGGGAACGAGGAGAAAGATATGGAGAGAGACATGAGAGCGTGTACCATCTGGCAGGCTGGACGTGCGACTTCAGCAGCACCGACGTATTTTCCCGCCATCTCAATCCACGGTCGAAAATATTTTGATGGGGGGCTGCACTCGAACAATCCAGTTTTGGAGGTCATCGATGAAGCACAAACTGAGTTTCCAGAAAGCGAGATAGGACTTGTTGTCAGTATTGGTACGGGACAAGAGGCCGTGCGAGATCCGGTAGGACACGTATCAAACGTAGTACTCAGTCTGCTTGGGCGGCTGACCAACACAGAGGCGCAGCATGAAGTCATCATGACTGAGCGGAGATACGATGATGTGAGGGAAGGATACTTCAGGTTCCAAGATCATGCGGAGCTGGGCATGGTTGATCTCGCTGGAGTGGAAAGAATGTGGGAAATCGAGAGATTTGCGAAAGAGTACTTGGAGAGTGAGACAGGAAGAACCACGATTGAAAAGTGTAGTGCTCGGATGGCACAGTTCGTGCATATCTGATGTGTGTAATATAAAAGTCGAAAATCTTAGCACTATCATCGCCTTAGAAAGGGGAATCTTTTCTTGTTCACGCCTCCTTCATCCTTCTTGAGGCTTGGCGGTGGACGATTCGCGGCCGCCATCTGGTCAAGTCGAAGACAGCTTCGGCGAAAGGAGCTCTCAATCTGTTGGTGTTAGTAGCTTGATCGAAACAATTTTGTTCCAACATTAATGGTGTACGTACCTGTTCCAAAGACCTGTTCGAGTTTGATGAGTATATCGACGAGCCGCTATGCAAGCTCAACTGTGTGTCAGGACCTGACGGAGACAGAAGCGAAGTAGAGCTTTGACCGTTAATACGGAAGGGTTCTGGAGCGCAACCATTTTGAAGAGGTTCAATCATGACTTGTTGTATAACATCTGCATAGAGCCATGAGAGGTGCTGGACAATAACCAGCCACTTCCTCATCTTTGCAGCATTGTCAAGGAACATCTAGGATTAGTGTCAGGCACGTACGAATCATAAAGGATCCCAAATTTGCCTACCTGTTTGTCCGATTCACTGAGAACTTCCGGCTCTTCGATGAACTGACTGTTTGCCCCATCCTGATCCTCCTTAAGCTGTGTTATTCTTTGGCGCATCTCTGAGAATTCAGTCAATATGCCCTTATACATCCCGGCAAGTCGATTCAGGGCATTGAGCACTTGTTCCAGGAACTTCATGTATTGTTCCTTGTGGT
Source organism: Neophaeococcomyces mojaviensis (assembly GCA_030247915.1). Lineage (NCBI taxonomy): Eukaryota > Fungi > Ascomycota > Eurotiomycetes > Chaetothyriales > Neophaeococcomyces > Neophaeococcomyces mojaviensis. The sequence continues at coordinate 45,088 of JAPDRQ010000220.1, read as the reverse complement.
TCGGTGTTAGTCAGCCCTTACAATGAACATTTTGCAGAAACTGCACCAATTGAAAATACTTACCAAGCTGGTTTTCTGCTTACGAAGGAGTTTCAAATTGTCCTCACACCCAGCAAGATTTTTCATGAACTCTTCGGCAACTTTCTTGTGACGTTCGTGTTCGCTCTCAGTTTCTTTAAGTGCTTTCCCAGCAGTGGAGATTGTTAACCAGGACCAACCAAACTTAACCGTCGACATTCCGAACATCAACCAATGCATCGGTGTGTTCTCTAAGTGTGGTCAGTACTCTAGGTGTGGGCCTTCGAGAGGATCACCTACCCGTAGGGACTTGGACTGTGGCGAGGCTCAGCCTTTGATGGTTTGAAACCGCTTCAGCATGTTTGTTTCTGGCAGCGGCTTCTTTCTTCTGTGCTTCTTTGACGTTTCGGTCCGCAACATCCCACTCCAGATCCAACCTAGTGATGTCCGCATCCTTCTCATCCGCGTCCAGAGCTATACTTGCTGTGCTACATCAGGTGATGAATCGTAACTTGGGAAATCGTGAATACTTACTCTGCCGTTCGTTCAAAGCGCGCTTAAACCGGGTAGCATGTCGATCCCAAGCATCGAGTTGTTCTGTGAGCTCTTGACTACGATCGACGCAATGAATCATGTCGTTTTCCAACTTACGAAATAATCTCTCGCGGTTGCGCCGGGAGCCCCGGATTGAATATTGCTTTTGTAGTTGATCGAGCTGTTGTCGTTTGACTCAGCGAGCTGCCTCGGGGTATTTTGCGAATGCTTACCGTGCCCCCTTCTGATCCGATCATCTCGGTTCTCAACCTAATGCTTGTCATGAAATTATTGATGGCCACAAAAGCATCAAGCCCTTCGTGAGCAATGATGTCCAGATTTGTCCCCAGGCTTCTATGTCTGTGTATTGCGTTAGCGAACTCGCAGTGTATGGTGGGCGTGAGCCTTGCTCTAGTCCTTCCAGCTGAATACGTGCGGTGTCTTGAGTAGCTGCATGGGCTGAGCAAAGATTCAAGTAGAACACAAGCTTGCCTATATGAGTTAAGATCGGGTCTCGTCGCTGTGCAATATTCAAAATTGAGAGTTGGTCGTCCATTGTATTGAGCTATATTCGCATTCAAAGTGCTAAGGAACGATGATTTGCCGAAGGCTAAGGTGATAAGTTGTTCTCAAAGACCACCAGCGAGAAAAGGTTCTGTCGATTGCCTTCCCACAACTGACCTGTTTTCATCAGATGCCTCCAGGACCAGAGCATTTGCCTGGTAGTTGTGGGCCACGCGGCGTGGTGGGGTGCAGCTGAACAGGCGATTTGGCTAACCAAAACGATACAGACACATCAGGGACTCTAGCAACTCACTTTCAGCCTCGTTGTCAAGACAAGACAACCGCGGTTGGCACGGAAGAGAAACATCGTCTAAGCATGACTAGACTCGCTGAAGATCGCGTTGATGAGCAGGTGAGCTGGCTGGTCCAAAAAGGGGAACTTCTGCACGAGGAGGTAAATGGAATTCGGCAAGCATACGGTCACCTAGAAACTCATCATGGTCAGTCGTGCTCTGATTCTTTACGAAGGACAATGAACAGTCTCGTCGAGGTCGTAAAGTATGTCAATGGAGCAGACAAGAGCATCATAGAGTGGCACAGCAAAAGTGATCGCGCCAAAATGGCCTTGAATGTGCTAGGTGTTGATGGACACATCCAGAAACTGATCGACAGAAAGACGTCTGAAATGAAGATCAGAATTCTAGGAGTGGAGCAATCTTTTATCACCACACAGCAAATATTTCAGAAGCGCCTCACGGCGGCCGAAACTCTGAGTGAGCGTGTCAGTGCCTTCTCCGGGCCAACGGTGGGAGAGGCAGCGATACATGCAAGCGAGCTCAACGAAGAGTTCAATGAAGGGCACAACCATGCGCAGAACCTTTTGTGTGGTCTTGGAAAGATTGATGATGAGATCCAGGATGAAATCAACCAGGCAACAAAGATGTTAACTAAAATGGACAGAGATCGCAATGCCGCTGAGCAATCTCGAAACAAGCTCAAAACGGTGAGTTTTCGCGAAGTCTTGGGTGACCAAATATGACTGACCTGGAGGCCTCCTAGGGATCCAGGTTGAGCTACGTAGCTACAGCAAGTGCGTTGACAGTAGGCAGTGTACTATACCCCCCTGCGCTTTTAGTCACAGTGCCGTTGATGTTTGCTGGGTCGTCAATGAATAAACGTGCGAGGTACGGATTTTCAATTCCTTTCTACAATGGCTAATTTGGTGTCAGGCACTCGGACGTACCTTCCTAATGTAGCCTAGCTATATTACCAGTACTTGTTGAGACTGTCAAAAGACAGAACTTAGACAATTCAATACCACAATGATACTCAAACCTAATTTGTGTTCCTCACATTTGGACAAAGGATGTTGGAAGCTAAGGTTCAAGACTTTGAGGAACAACAGAACAAATTGAGCGAAGAGCTGGTCGACAAAACAACAGAAGCGAAAGAGCTAGAGCAACGTATTAGCATCTTCGAGGAAAAGCAACGCAAGTGGGCAGATGCCAAACTAACAGCTGAAAACTTTTCTCGCGAAGTGCTCTCACTACGTATGGAGGGTCAGGCCATTTTGCGCGACTTGAGAGCCGCCAAAATTCAACTCAACACAACACATGGCAAGCTTCGAGCTGTAAGTGAGCAGCTGCAGGAATGTGGTTATGCTGAGACTCGTCGTGATGTCGCTGGCACTCTTAAGGCAGCACTCACATGCATACAGGATGTTGGTGGAAGGCGGAAGATTGAGCTGAGTAAGGAGACAGCGAAGCAGATTTCAAACGAGTTACTGTGTCTAGAGGGACGAACACCTCAAGTCATGATTCTACTGAACAACCGAAGTCAGATACAGGGGTCGAGTTGAGTCATAACCGAAGCGTTGATTTTGCACTAGTCTCGTTCCTCACGTGCGGTGTTACCTTCAGGCGAAATATTCAGTCGTCGATCCAGATCATTTCGCTATGCTGATTCCGAGCACATAGTCGGCTCCTGTCATTCCCATACTAATCCAGAATTGCGCCGATAAACATCTCCGAGAATATGTAGCCACTTTTCCAGAAAGCAGTTGCCGCCATTGTCTCGGAACGGGGGTTTTGTGCCACAAGACGTTCCTTCGTTCCACATCAACAGATGTCTAGCCCTCAGCTATTTGTATCCCGTCTCTGAGGTCGTCTTCCCTTCAGAGACTTCATCCTTCCTAGCAACCCTGTTGGCTTCGCTGACGCTTCTTCTCCTGTGCTCTCGGTTGTATATCGCCGCTCCAACTCGTTCCTCTTAGGACTGCTTGGTGCACGAGCACGACCCATCGTTCTTGACTGGTCTTCTGCAAACGCGATCTGAGAGGCATCCTTTCGGGGATCCTGTTCATAGTTCCGAAAGAACGGGTTGACGGCACTATCGCTCTGACCTGTCAACGGCGGGCTTGCGGCGCCTCCTATCCGGCCTTCAGGAAATGTCACTCGGTCCCGAGGGGGTCTCACGCCTCGGATCTTCTGGGCAAGCGACTTCTTCCTGGAGAGGCCTGGTCGGAGATCGTCCAACTGCTGTGTTTCAAACTCGCTCTCCCGTCGCTGAATGGCGGCTCTACTAGCTGGTGCACCTTCAAGAAAAGTGCTGGTGCCAAGCCCCGCGCTTTCATGGCCGTGAATCGCTTCTCGTGCTGTAGGGTTGTAGGCTGCATTTGGCTCCGGTCTAACACTCAGCTGTTCTGGTCGCTCATCGGCCACTGCTGCTTCGTTGAAGTCAATGTGAGCTTCTTGCCCAAAGCCGTGGTACTTGTCGTAATCCATTCTCTTGTTCACCGGGCCTGAACCTCCCATCACCATGTTCACTGAATCCTTCGGGAAGGCTTGCATAGGAGCATATTTTTCTCGCCTGCGGTTCCGGTGGGGGTTGCACGCGTCGAATGGACCATCGTGGTGGAATACTAGCGATCTGTCAATATGGTGCGCGGGGAGGGGAGCATGACTTGGATCTTACATCCTGTGCCATAGATGCTTGTCACATCCAATTTGTCTATCACATCCAACTTCTTGTTCGGTTTACCAGATTTACTGCCGGTCCTCTTGGATTCACGGAGTTTGCGCTCCCGGCGTCGCTTCTCTTCTTCGGGGTCCATGATCTTCCTGTCGCGGACAGAGCTCTCTGAGTTGCGCCTGGGTTTTCGATCTCTACTTCCCAGGTCAATCGGGTCGGCGAAAATATCGAGTTCGGGTTGTGGCTTTGCTTGCGGGCGCTGCGCTTCGTCCGAGTTTAACGGTCTGTGTCCCAGAGGGCGTGGGAATTGTTTCAACCCAAAATCTTCTGGTTTTCGTGGTTCTTGATTAGCCTGCCGTGACCCATTGCGCAAAGCGTCGTTTCGAGAGCCGTTTATGTTCAGATTTAACTGTACTAAAATTAGTCACGGCACTTGCCTTTGTCTGATGATCTACTCTTACAAAGATGTCAGTTGCTTTGTCTACTGTGTTGTTGGAGGTCACAGCGTAATTGTTTGGTTCGCTTGCCATTCCGCTGAGTTCGCTCGCATCCAGAAAAGGATTGGTAGATACTGGTCGAGGCGAGGGCGTCGGAGAGGGCTGGGGATTGATTCTGTTGCGAAAGGGATTGTTGGACATCAGAGGAGATGCCCCACGACCTGCATTGTCGTGGTTAGCATGAAACAATGCCCAAGCATCTCTAAGGAAAGCCGCGTAGGGCGTAACTTGATAACGCTCGTCGAGGGGTTTGCTATCATATCATGGAAGAACACCTACCAGGCGGTGCCGGTGCCTGTACCACCGACATGGTTGCTGAGCAATAGATCTGCGAGTATCGATGGTTGTGTCTCGTATTGACATGCGATCAAAAGTGGCAACCTCAACGTGCTTCTTCTCTACCACAGGCAAATTGGTGATTCGCAGTCTGGTTGGTTGGGTGTTTGCAGGAGATACAGACAAGACCGACGGTTAATGCTGGGGTCCGGTGTTTGCTTGTATGCAGCGGATCATGAGTGAGACGTATCGCTAATTGAGTGAGTTTACAAATGATCAATGCTGCGAAAGAGATGCTCAATGGCAAGAAAGCTGGTGAGGTCGCAAATAGTGCGAAGCAATGATAACAGGGAAACCCAAGCGTAGGGAGGCTTGGACTTGCGAGTTAATAATGCGGGTACTGGTAGGGAGTACAGCCCACCTATGGCTGCCGCCAAGTCTTCACTCTTGGCCTCTTCAAGACTGGTACTGGAGCCCAAGCCTTTCTACCCCAGGTCTAAACTCAACTATGTGCCTTGCCTCCTTTAGTTCAGCCACGTCTTCCCTGCTCGATATGCTTGCAAAGACCCTGAAGTGGCCAAGACCCCTCGACACTGGCCAGGAGCACTCATTTTAATGTTCCGAATGGGAAAATCTCCACCCAGACAGTTCCGTTATACCAGAGGACCTCTGAGCTGAAGCTCAAATGCCGTAGAGTTATCAGGCTACTCATATGAAATTTAATGTCGGTCACATGCAACTCCAAATTCGGAATATTTATGAGTAGTAGCGTGTTGCTTAAGCTACGGGTGTGCGCCATGTATGTCAACACGAGCTTGGAGTGTTTGCAATTGGTCAGTTCGGGGGTGGCTTTCGGCTCTCGATCATCGCGACAAATTTTAAGCTACCATCGTGATTTCATTAAAGCTAACAACGAGGGAGAGGGTTGTGTTCTTTAAGAACATCAATGTCTCCTCCAAGTAACCAATTTCATGGAAGTAGGCCGAAGAGAACTGGCAAAGTATTTTGTCCACATGAGCAAACTGGTCGTGACGAAACATACCTCTTTTGCAATCGCGGTGAGTACATAATTTGCTGCCTGCTTAGTCATTGGTATTGGCGTTGGCATCCTATGACTTTACTATCCACATAGTCATCCCAATTGCTACATGGTTCGATCGGCTTTTTGGTTTCAGAATTGTGTTCGCTCCCGTCACGCTAGGCTGCGTAGTATGGAGAAGGCAGAGCAGGCATCGATAATGCCCAAACATCACTATAGGACAACGAGGCCTAATGTACCCTTGACTTCTGCAAGGCTTCCCATCGAAACAAAAGTTAACGAGAATCTTATTATTCAACTTCGACCCTTCGAGGACTTGGACCTTGACCATGTTCATCGTTTGCGGACTCAGGAAGCTGTCATGATCAATACTGCGAAGGGAGTAGTCGACGCAAACATGGAGGAATCCCAACAATGGATGAATCGCTACCTCCCGCCGAACGATGTCAACACCTATGACCTCATGCTGTGGGCTAAGGAAGACAGCAAACCCTGGGAGCACATTGGTGTGATTGGTTGCCATATCATGTCGCCAGTGCCTCACATAGGATACATGTTACGCACAGAATGGTGGGGCCGCTCGATTGCGACAAAGGCGTTGCAGGTTTTCCTCGAGGATTGGTGGAAACTGGAGAGGAAAGAGGTGGAGGTGAGTACTGCTGAGGCTGAGGATGAGTATGGCATGCACTTGATGGCACTGGAAATGAATCAAAGCGAGAGCGACATCAACGCGGATGAGACTGTGCCAGAAATTCTACTTGCTGAGATCGAGGAGAACAACATCGGAAGCGTGCGCGTCATCACCAAGTGTGGTTTTCAGTATCGTGGTTGCAAGACAATTCACGAGAAAGGACAGAGTTTTGTCCTTCTTGAATATACCCTTTCACGGCCCCATTAATCGCGGACACTATCATAGACCGGCTATGGTGCATGATATTTGAACACAGGACCAATTTATTGGTAGTAAGTCCAGCAGGTAATCTTAGCAGCTCCGGTGCGTATGCAAGGAAAGACTTCGCCGTCAGATCGTTCTCTTCTTATCGACAAATCTTGAAATACCGCCGCATGCAGTTGCTAGGTCTACCGCACTTGATCGGCAAATGTCGGCCGTACACCGATGGTTACTCTCATAGGACGCCGAAAATCGGAATCGTGCTAGCAGTGGTGTATGCGGTCATATATTATTCTTATACTTAGTAACAAACATCGATCGATGTGCGAAACATTAGCACATCACGAACGGACAGTAGAAGCAGGCCAATCTAATAGCACGGTATCTCGCCCTTACCTGTCTCATAACTTTATCAAGATCAGAAATGTCAGTCACGGAATGCTCGGGGTGTCGCAGTGGACTGAACAGAGAAGAGCACGTCACTACGCGTCTCGGAGATGGTGAAGCCTCGGTCTGTGTGGGGAACATATGCTTCTCGTAAGAGCAGCAATGAAGTCTCATCAATACTCACGTTCATAGGCGGGGAACTAGGAGGAGGGCGAAGTATGGGGTGAGGGGTTTCTAGCCTTGAAGATTTGTAAAACTTATGGACTATATCATTTATCCAAAGCTGTTGCGTTGAAGTGTGCGAGATTTACCAACTCCAGATTCAGCTGATACCAAAAGAAATTCATAGTAAACAGTGGAAACAACAACAAGATGTCGTACACGGTCCCCTTCGAGCTCAAGAACCCTGATCTCCTCAAGTCAGACTCCTACGTCCATGGCCAATGGGTGAAGGCGAAGTCTGGTAAGACGTTCGAGGTTATTGACCCTGGATCCGACAAGGCATGGATCGCCTGCCCAGATAATACGGCTGAAGATGTCGACGCTGCTATGCAGTCATCGTACAAGGCATTCAAACAGTACAGCACCATGAATCCAAGAAAGAAAGCAGAATTGATCCTCGCATGGCACAACTTGATCACAGAGAACAAAGACGATATTGCTAAGATCTTGACACACGAGACCGGCAAACCTCTTGCTGAGGCTTACGGCGAGCTTACGTACTCTTTGGGCTTCACATGGTGGTTTGCTGGTGAAGCTGAACGTATTCAGGGATACATCTCAACGCCGTCGGCTCCAAATCGAAGAACGTTTATCGTTAAGCAGCCTATTGGCCCAGCCGTTGCCTTGGTGCCATGGAACTTCCCGATCGCCATGATCTTGAGAAAAGCTGGTGCTGCCTTCGCAGCAGGGTGTACGATGGTTGTCAAGCCATCACCAGAAACCCCACTGACATGCCTGACTTTGGCACATTTAGCCACCAAGGCCGGTTTCCCCGATGGTGTCTTCAATGTGCTTACAACCTCTCTTGAGAACACTCCATCGTTGTCCGAAGCTATGATCCTTCATCCTATCACGAAGAAGGTTACATTTACCGGTTCCACAAGAGTTGGCAAGCTCGTGGCGGGTCTCTGTGCGCGAAACTTAAAGAAATGCACGCTCGAGCTTGGTGGCAACTGCCCATTCATTGTTTTCGACGACGCGAACCTCGATCAAGCTCTCGAACAGTTCATGGCTTTGAAGTGGCGACACGCCGGCCAGGCATGTATTACGGCCAACAGACTGTACGTGCAAGCTGGTATCTACGACAAATTCACAGAGATGCTCGTTGAGAAGACGAAAAATCTCAAATTGGGGCACGGTGCGAAGGAGGGCACCACCATAGGTCCAGTTACAACACCGCGTGGTTTAGTGAAGGCTCAAGCCCAAGCTGAGGATGCCGTCAAGCATGGTGCGAAGCTGGTTCTTGGAACTGGAAAACCAGAGAAGGGCGCCACGGAAGAGGAGGGATCGGGTAAGGGCAAGGGTGTTGGTGGTTACTTCATGGCTCCAACCGTCCTGACAGGCATGTCGCACGACATGCTGATGGCTCGAGAAGAGACTTTCGCACCTGTTTGCGGTCTTTTCCGGTTCGAGACGGAGGAAGAAGTCGTCAAATGGGCTAACGAGACCTCTATGGGTCTTGGTAAGTGTTCGCAATCACCGTCCTGGCTAAATGTACTAACCACTCTCCAGCATCATATGCCTTCACTAAGAACGTCGATCGAATGTGGAGAATGCTTGAAAACCTTGAGGCCGGTATGATTGGACTGAACACTGGTAACAGCTCAGCTGCAGAGTCTCCATTCGGCGGTATCAAGGAATCAGGATACGGAAAGGAGTCCGGCAAGGACGTCGCTGTCCGAGAGTTCCTGATTGAGAAGACTGGAACTTTCACCATTGAAGGTCAGTATTAGTCTCAGTATACTTCTATAGCTTTCCTCACGGTGGTGTGTGAAATTTATCATTGAACTCGTTCGTTATTGCTGGTTGGGAACACAGACTGAAAACAATTTGTCATTGTTTACACCAAGCATCATCATGCATGTTGCAGGAATTGGGGATTATGGCTCCCCCAGATTTTATTCACTGCCTCAAATCCTTCAATCACTTCTTCAAGGTGTTTCGGCACTCTACTCCTATCACATATTGAACGGACATTTACAGCACGATAGGTTGCGGGTGTGGAAATGTTAAGAGAGTGTGCAGTCGTGTTCTTATGGTGCTTGCAGCTCAACCATTGACGCGTGATGATCACCGCTCCTGCTCCCTCGATTTTAAACTTCTGCCAAAACATTGATCACGCGCACATTGCTAGCTATGTCCGTTCTTTACTAACTACGGCCGCTCACCTGAAATCCTATCTCTTTACTTCTTGCATGCTTGTCATTGCGTAAGATTACTACTGAATGCTGTCGTCTTACATTGACAGTCACCGCTACTACCTGCCTGATTGCTGTTGCAGCTAACATGGTAACATCTAATACGGGTTGGTTGCAGGAGGTTCTGGTCCTGACATCTCTGCTCGCGAATCATAGTGACTTCGCTGCTGTAGATACCTCAAGTCCGGTCCCCTCGTTCTCGCCCACAGGGACAAGCCTACAGTCTCAGTTCACAGTACCTGCCAGCGCAGATGTGGGAGCGGCTGTGATACCTAATATTCATGACCCTGAAGCTATAAATGCTCAAACAGTTTGTCCAGGGTATCTTGCTACTTCAATCGACGTTACTGCTTACGGCCTTCAAGCTCACCTAAGCCTGGCTGGCGAGTCTTGCAACGCTTACGGTACTGATGTTTCTGACCTCGATCTTGTCGTCGAATATCAAGCACAGTCAAGGTTGCATGTCAAAATCAAGCCATCCGTTATCACTTCCCAGAATGAGTCTTGGTATATGCTCCCCGAAGCTTGGGTGCCGGCGCCGCAGCAGGAAGCAGGTTCAGTCGAAAACTCTGATCTGTCGTTCAGCTGGATAAACAAGCCGACCTTTGGCTTTAACGTGACCAGGAAGTCAACAAAGGAAGTGCTATTCTCCACAGATGGTAGCAAGCTTGTGTTCGAGAATCAGTTCATAGAATTTGTCACCTCAATGAATGAAGGTTATAACATATATGGTCTTGGCGAAGTCATTTGTGGTCTACGCCTTCAGAGTGGTCTTACAAGAACTCTGTACGCTGCTGATGCTGGCAACCCTATTGATGGCAACATCTATGGCAATCATCCTTTCTACCTTCAGACCAAGTATTACGAGGTTGATCAAGAAACCGGCGAAAAAGTTTTGCTGACCAAGAAGCTGGACCCCGAGGAGACTACGAGTAATTACACCTCGACCTCTCATGGTGTGTATTTACGGAACGCCCACGCTATGGAAATCTTGATGAATCCAACGAATGTCACATGGAGAACAATAGGTGGAATCATTGACCTCTATTTTTTCAACGGCCCCACGCAACCAGAAGTCACAAGCCAATACATCAGCCAAATTGGTCTTCCTGTGATGCAACAGTATTGGACGTTTGGTTACCACCAATGCCGATGGGGATATCATAATTGGTCCGAGACCGAGAAAGTCGTCAATGACATGAACAAGTTTGACATTCCACTTGAGACCATCTGGAATGACATTGACTACATGAACCATTACCGGGATTTCGATAATGATCCTGAGCGCTTTCCGTATGACGAAGGAGCTGAATTTCTGAACCGCCTCCACGACAAAGGCCAACATTACATACCTATCGTTGATTCGGCAATATATGTTCCTAATCCGGAAACAGAAAAGGGTGTATATCCCGTTTTTGACACTGGCTACAAGACGGGCAGTTTCATGCTAAACCCTGACGGGACGTTGTACATTGGCCAAGTCTGGCCTGGTTTTACGGTCTTCCCTGATTGGCATGAAGGGGCTGCGGAAGACTGGTGGCAGACAACTATGGCTGCGTGGCATGAAAAATTACCATTCGATGGCATCTGGATCGACATGAGCGAGGTCAGCTCGTTCTGTACAGGATCATGTGGCTCATACAACCTAACACTAAATCCTGTTCATCCATGGTTCCAGCTACCAGGAGAACCTGGCAACAAGATCTACGACTACCCCGAAGGCTTCAATATCACAAACGCCACTGAGGCAGCATCTGCCTCAGCAGCCTCTTCCACCCAGGCCGCTGCTGCGTCAATGACTGCAGCTTCTACAGTATCTCCCACAAGTTATCTTCGGACGACGCCTACCCTAGGCATCCGAGATGTCAATCATCCACCGTATGCTCTGAATCACATATTTGGCGATCTAGCCGAGCATACTATCTCCCCCAATGCCACCCACCACTCTGGGGTCCAAGAATACGACGTTCACAATCTCTTCGGCCACCAAATTCTCCAGAACACCTACGCCGCCATCAGCAAAATTAATCCTGGCTTCCGTCCCTTCATCATCGGCCGCTCCACCTTCGTTGGCTCTGGCAACTACTCCGGCCACTGGGGCGGCGACAACGCCTCAAAATTCTACTACATGTACTTCTCGATTCCACAAGCTCTTTCAATGTCCCTCTTCGGCATTCCCATGTTCGGTGTCGATACATGCGGCTTCAGCGGCAACACAGATGAAGAGCTCTGCAACCGCTGGATGCAGCTCAGTGCGTTATTTCCCTTCTACCGGAATCACAATGACATCGGTGCCGTCGACCAGGAACCTTACCGCTGGGCAAGCGTCATTGAAGCCACAAAAATCGCAATGAATATCCGTTTCCAGCTCCTGCCGTACCTATACACACTTTTTTACAACGCCCACACAAAAGGTGAGACAGTAATGCGTGCGCTAGCATGGGAGTTCCCAAACTACCCGTCTCTCGCAGACGCGGACCGCCAATTCTTCCTCGGTCCTGCAATACTCGTCACACCTGTACTAATTCAAGGCCACACGGCTGTCAGTGGCGTCTTTCCTGGCCTTGTAGAAGGTACAGATGTATACTATGACTGGTACAATCAGTCTGCTGTGTGTATGCCGAGCAAGAAGAATACCACGATTGATGCTCCGCTTGGACACATACCAGTGTACATTCGTGGTGGCCATATCCTCGCAACACAGCAGATGGCTATGACGACGCGAGATGCACGCAAGACGGACTGGTCACTCATCATCGCCCTCGATATCTCTCAGCGTGCAACAGGCAAGCTATACCTCGACGATGGTGCCAGCATAACGCCCAACGCAACCAAGATCGTGACAATGGAGGCACAGTTGGGCATTGACAGCGGCGTGTCGAGGCTGAGAATTGATGTGGATGTGGATGGAGAATTTACGGGCTTAGATCTGCCGCTGGGTAATGTTACAGTACTTGGTGTGCCGGAAGCACCTGCGAATATGTCAGTTTGGGTCGATGGGGAGGAGGTGGATGCATTTATTGAATATTGTCCTGTGGGGAAGAAGCTTGTTGTTTCGGGATTGCAGCATGTGCTCAATGGGAGGGTATGGGCTAAGAAGTGGTCGCTGACGATGTAGATGTCAGTGACGAAACTTGAGGCAAGACAACCAGTATGAGAGGGCGTTTGACAACAAATAGCTTTTAGAGAGCATTCACATCCACACCAGCTTGAAGACTGGAGGAATAACAGGTACAATTCAAGACTTAGCGGAAAATCGCACAGTGACGCCAAAGCTCTGAAGAATGCTGTAGGATTAAGAGCAGCCCCGTAGAGCGCCAATAGTCTAGGATGACTGCCAAACATCATGTCTTGGATCAAGAATACTATAGCAACAGTAGTGACTCGTCAATTGAAGGCAAAGCGTAGAGAAGATGTTGTGAAGTGGAGAAAGTACTTTTCATTGGTCTTTATACATATTTTTATACAACCGACGCAGATACATTCTACAAATTCGATCGACCGGTCGGTCAAAGCCGCTAGAAGTGGTACTTGATAGGTGTTGTTTGACATTTGAGCACAGCAGCAGCAGGATACTTTTTGCGTAGCATATAAATCGAGCGGTTCAATTTGCTACAATGTCGTTCATGTCTTTCGCTCTGCTTTCTTTCGAGCTGCTGTGACTGTCGTTGGGGATATCAACTTCGAAAACAATGTCTCTTTCCATTTTAAGTATCATCATTCGGCTTAGTTGATGTTGTGTACCGATCTGGCTCTGGAATCGTAATGCAATCCGAGCTTAGGTAGCACTTTCCGTCTTCCTACCTCGCGCCTTTGGGTTCAGACTTTTTCTTTTACTTTTTCCTTTTGGGCTGGCCATGTCCCCACCCTCAATAAACTTCAGTAGCTCATCAATACTCCTCGAATCGAGCGCAACATTGTTGGCACCATTCGTGGCAGCAGCATTCACAGAAGCAGTGGCTGTTGCACCGTTTGCGTTTGCCGTTTTTGGCGCTGCGGTATTCGCGGTCTGTGGTTGCAGTCTGGTTCCGCTTTTCAGTCGTGATGGCAGTTGCATATACCGTATGCCTCTCTTCTCCAAGTATTGTGCTTGCTTAGCAATATTCACGGCATTCTGAGTAAGCTGTTCGAGCCACGTCTCAGCTTCCTTCGTGTTTCTATCCTCGGGGCCGAGCTCGTTGAGGAAGACGTTGTAGGCGTCGCGCATCTTGTTGACTGCACCCTTGGCGTCGCCATCGAGCGCAAGAGCTTGGGCGAGTTGGAAAAGGATAGTGGCAGCATTAATTGATTGGCGACCGTAGAACTCTTCGCAAACTTTGAAGCAGCTTTCGAACCAGCGACGCGATTCGGAGTATTCTTTCAGCGACTGAAACATGACTGCTGCATTGTTCATGGTAGTGATTGAGTCTGGATGATGTGGGCCATAGATGACTTTCCACACATCGAGAGCGTGCCGTACATACTTAAGGGCACGTTTTGTATTACCAATGTGATGCTCAAACAGAGAGAGGTTGAGGTAGGCAAGTATCGTGTCGTGTGAATCAATGCCCAGTGTTCGTTCTGTAACTATGACTGCTTTTCGTGCAAGCTCGACCGCAGCTTCTTTCTCATCGGTCTGGTAATATATCGTCGATAGTGAGTGGTACATCTTCGCAACCTCAGGATGCAGAATGCCGTATATCTGCTCATGCAGGGAAAGAGACTCGAGGACGAGCTCCTGACCCAGCTGCTTCTGGCCCTGTGCCAAAGAAATCTTGCCGGCCTCGAGCGCTTCGTCAGCCAACGAGCTCTTTGGAGCGGCATCCTTCACAATAGGCACAACGTTTAGAATGTCGTCCGGCACAAAGATTGTCAGCGGTTTGCCCTTCGGCTCCTCAGCAGGAGACTCTGATCGAGCTCGTGGCTTCTTCTGCTTCTTCTTCTTGCCTTCTTCTGAGTGTACACCGTTGGTTGCAGTTTCAGTAGCGGCTGCCCCGTCGGTGGTCGTGTCCTTTGTGAACACGTAGTCCTTGGCGGCAAGCTGAATACCATTTTTCAGACAAATCTCGCGTAGTAGTTGCAACGGCTTAATGGATGACAGCCAGTCGCTTGGCAAACCGTATCGAAATCTCATCGTGACTTGTTTCTGAACTTCCCCGGCAACCATCTCAGGGGTCGCTTTCTGGTATGAGTAGTTGCCTTCGGGGAAGAACGATTGGTTCTCATCAGCCTCTGCTTCCGGCGATGCATTGATCTCGCCGCCAAGCAAGCAATTGAGAAGGTGGGAGATAGCACTCGGGGCGAACATGGATGGCAGGTGTCTCAAGTAGCTGTTCAGGATGTGCTTGAAGGCTCGAGCGATCATTTCCTGCACAGCAACTGTGACAAACGCTCGTATGCGAGAACCTTTCTCCTCAGCTAGCTTCGTGACCATTCCAAGATATCGCATGTTAATGCCGCGCTTATGAAGAAGTTGCGTCAGCGCAATGCCGTCCATTGGGAAGCCGACATCACTTTCATACAGGTCGTGAACAAGCTCCGGCATGACCCTCGTGCGCAAGTGATCACAAACTGCTCTGACTTCCTTTTCGTCAGCCGCATATTCTGCCTTTTCTTCGTCTGTCTGCGGGACTTGTCCGCTGCAAGCATCTGGGTTCAAGGCCCAGTCGAAGTTGGACAGATCAACTCGATCGTGATCGGAGGCGGCTTCTTTGGACTCGTCTTCTGGCCCATCCTTCTTGTCGACCTTCGTTTCGGCATCAGGCTTGGTATCTTCAATCTCTTTCTTTTCCGGCTGTGCGGCCTTTTTCTTCTCGAGTTCAACTTTGACATAGTCTTGCATCTTGCTTCGCCAGTATGCCTCGACGAGCTCCGACCGCAGAATGGACATGCGGTGAGGGTATTTGTTCTCCTCAGCTTCAGCGGCAGCCTCCTCTTGCCAAGCCACGTCAAGAGGCGCGCTTCGATATAGGTCCAGCACGTATTTACGTCCGTCGGTTCCAAGCAGACCCTTCGTCTCCACGCTTCCTTCCAAATCGTGTCGCTTGCCCTCCTTGTCCCATACCGCGTGCTTCTTGACGTGCAGCGCCTTTGACAGCTTTTCAAACACGGGTACGAATGCCTCGTTCTCGGTGACTACATCTCTACCCTCGACACCGCCATAGTCAATTTGATGCTCACCAGGCTCTCGCTGCTTGAAGATGCCCGGTACGATGCTTTGACCAACAATTCGCTTCCCCAGATAGTCCACGACCACTGTTCCAGGAGTGAAGAGCCCAGGGATGTCAAACTGGTTTACAGCTTTCACACCAGCAACATCCTTGCCAACGGCCACTCTGGCAGCTTCGTCACCACCTTCGCTGGCAAACGTCTGAACACCATCAGCGCCAAAAGAGTAGAAGATATTGTTGTAGATGAATATCTGTGCGTCCTTGCCCTCGGTCGGGTTGAGTGGAGCAACCTCACCTCTTGCAACTAAAACTGCACCGCGGGCAGCAGCTTCGTTGTAATCAGCAAAAAGTTTCGAGGTCAATCGTTCTCTAAACACACGATCCTGAAGTGTATCTCGTGGTAGTTCTCTTGTGGTCTGAAATTCCTCGTTCCAATCTCTGAGATTTTCGGCACCATCTGAGCCACCCAGCAGGAAGGCCTCCTGAGACCTCGTGAGGTCGGGCTGGTGGTGCTGGACTGCGGAGGAGTGCACCATCCAAGGGTTCGCAGGGATGGCATTTTGGAATGGGAAGGTGGTAAGGAGGTCTTTCTGGCCGTTGGCCTTTTGCAGATCGAGGAAGGTGGAGTTGAAGGAGGGGGAAAGGAGTGAGATCAAGCCGAGCAGAGAGTGCGCGCTGTAGTTCTTCGGCGCAGGCTTGGGGAAGGGGTCGAATTTGTTGCTCGAGGATCTGTTGATGAAGAAGCCACTATGGCTGGCTGTGATTTGGTGCTGCTCACCCTCGTTCGTGGTAAGGAGCAGGTACAGCAGGTGGCCACGCTGGCGGAGGTGGTGGGGTGGAGGATTCCACTGCGAGACCGACAGAGCCTTCACGGTCTTGGGGAGGGTATTCTGATCCTTGGGAAGGATGGTTTGGATGTCTGGCTTGCTCTCCATCTCATAACCTGCCAAGGTGTCCTGTGTTTCGGCCATCTGCTCTTTCGCATTCTCTGGAGCTGGGGCAGCACCGAATAGGTCATCATGCAAGGACGCACCAGCACAGATGCCATGGAGGAAGTCTGATCGGTTTCCGGCGGCACCGATCAGCTCTCTCATCCTCACCAGGTGCATTCGGGCCTCTTTCTCGGTGTATGGGTCCTCGACGAGGGTGATCTCGGAGTCTTGCTGCAGGTCCTTGACCTCGGACAGCTCGATGAAGTCGTTGATGCGTTCACCATTGTGCTCGAGATGGAAGCAGGTGTACTGGAAGGTGTCGGGGGTTTCGATGATGGACTGCCTCAAATCTTGCACCTGCTCTTGGCTTGAGACAGTCACTATCATCTGGTACGGCTTGTGCGGCAACTTGACTGTGACCTGAAAGGGGGCGGCAGCCGCGGCATCATCGTGGTTGTGATCGTGCTCATGATGATGCTCGTGCTCGTGCTCGTGCTCATCGTGGGTGTGGTCATGGACTCCGTTACTCAACGTCTCGTTAGTATCATGTACACCTGCACCCGTCAGTGTCTGGATTCCGCATTGCAGCTGCCATGATATGGCTCGTCGAGGTTACCATTGGATTTGTTCGCATCACCGTTGGGAGCAGCCATCAGAATGGAAATTGGAGATGTAATACAACCAAGCTATTGTACACACGAAGTAAAATGGCCCGGGCTAATGATTGTCCAAATGAATGACACGGCGGAATAGAATACAAGGAGGATGGAAGCGGATGTACTGTACAAAGAGTCGCAATGGGGACGATGAAGGGACAATCGATGAGTCTTTTTGGAAATTTGAAGCAATACAGATGCATGAGACTTGCAATCCAAATATTTTGGAGCTCGGCCAGCAGAAATGGCCCAATCATCGTTCGTGCGGAGATACTTCGTTCCAGTGAGACTTTCCCAGAGCCATGCACCCCTGTTGTGTCACGCTTCCAGCAGCCCGTTCGGGTTATCTCGGCATCTGTCTCCTGCACTTCACACCATGATCAACGCCCTAAAAGCCTCCTGCTCCTGCTCCTGCGTCCGCCCCTAAGAAAGTCCATCTGTCATCAGTGAATTGACTGCTGCTTCGTTTTCGTCACGTATTCGTGAACCAAGTGCGAACAAGACCTGTTCTTGAAGTAGACTTCCAACGTCACATCTGACTTGAAATAGTGTATAGAGCTTGAGATCGATCGATGCGTGTACTGGCAGATCACACTGAACACCACCAGTGCTGTTGGAGTTTCGTCTGAAGAGAGAACGCTTCGAGATGAGACATGTCGAAGTCGGGAACCTGACATATCAATGCGTCACTGTGAGCCTACATCGTTTTAGAGCAGCTACATCGTCTTTGAGTGTTGTGGTCCTCCAGCTTTTGGTAGGACTGAATTTGTGCACCATCAAACCAGCCACACTGAGGACAGCCTTGCTGGCTCAAGGCTCAAGATGGCTGATGTCAATAACTGGTCCTCGCAACTGCACTTCAGTGGATATGCTGTGACTCCATCTGCGAGGTCATGAATGTAAACGCGACTGCCAAGATCAGTGTGCAACGAGATTTCGACGTTTTTGCCATCTGAGGCTTTCTTGGCACCGGAGCCTTTAGTTTAGCTTTCCTCGGCACCCCATTGCTGTTGGGCGCTGGAAGACAGAACTTGGCAATGTCTTCTCGTGTTCCCCTGTTTGTCTAGACTTGTCGTTGACCGACAGCACTCCTGCGTCGTGTGAGCTTTTCGTGCTGGTTATCTCTGCGCGCCACAACCACATTGCTGTCGGTGGATCTGTTCTATTCATTCCTTAAGAACTTTCAACCATCTAGCATTGCCCTTTTTCTGTGCACGCGATCACTTCTAACGAGTTCTTTTTGTTTACCATTTCCATCACTCTAGCTTTTCCTTCATGAACAATCTGCCGCCCTGCCTCGGGCCGTAGTCTTTCAAACAAAGGATACTTGGGTCGATGTCCCGGTAGTGAGGAAGCACGATACAATCGTGATCGTTTCTGGCTTTCGTCAACATGAACTCATTCCGCCTGCTTGCCAGGAGGCCCATATCACGTTCTCACGTCACTTGGCCATCCAGGCCATTCTCTACCACAGTCAGATTTTACTCAGTAAATCCTCCCGATGGCAAACCAACCATTGGTCCAGATCAGCCCCAAACACAAGAAGATGAACCTCAATCCCAAAGCTCCAAACACCAACACAGCTGGCACGACACTATCTATAAAATGTGCGAATCAGCCCTCACGACCTTTGCCTCCCTCGCTGTCCTCGGCGCCGCTGGCTACGGCTACCATCTCTACTACAAATCCCTCGCCCTCCGCAAAATGAGCAAAGCCTTTGACCCCGGTGACCCAGTGCTTGACCTAGCGGCACCAACTCCTTCCTCCAAACCTGACCACACCGTGACCGACGGCGACGTCATTACCACCGGCGAGAATACCTCCTGGATCGAACAATTAGAACAACACACCATCGACGAAATCATGGCTGGCAAGAAGAAAGGCCGGTACTACCTCCTCATCGGCGAAAAGGGTACCGGTAAATCTAGCATGATCATCGAAGCTATGCGCAAAGTTGATGGCGAGAACATTTCCATGTTCGAAGCACACGCTGATCTGGAGATCTTCCGCATTCGTCTCGGGAAGGCTCTTAACTACGAGTACCATGAAGACTACATTGGCAGTCTTTTCTCCGTCCGCGGCCCGAGGGACACAACGGCGCTCCTTGATATCGAGCGCGCATTCAACAAGCTCGAGAAGATCGCCCTCCAACGCCGCAAACGCGGTAGAAGCCCAATGGTTGTGGTCATCAACTGCGCGCACCTGATCCGGGACGACACCGATGGCCGCGACCTCATCGAGCTCATCCAGCAACGCGCAGAGCAATGGGCTGCGGGCAATCTCGTCACGTTTGTGCTAAACAGCGATGACTACTGGGTCTATGAGCGTCTAAAGCGCTATGCGACACGCATGGAAGTCATTACTGTGCGCGATCTGCCGAAACCGAAAGCGCTTGTTGCGCTAGCAAATTACCGAAAGAATTACTATCCGAAGGAACCGATTAATCCCACCGAGCTTTCGCAAGTTTATGATTTAGTAGGAGGGAGAGTTAATTACCTAAGTAGAGTAGCAAAGCATAAACATATGCTAGAGATGTGCCACAAAATCTGCGAGAACGAGAAAACATGGTTCTTGAACCGTTGCGGCATCCTGGGTGAAAGCATGGACGACGATGTGATGGACCAGCAGAAATTTGCTAGCGCGGCCATGGTGCTCGCGAAGGCTTTGGTTGATGCATCCAAGGACATGGACACCACCTATGACCCTAAAGTCGGCCACATACTACCGTCTTTCCCGCTCTACAAGGCCCGACAGATAATGACCCGCGCAGATTTTATCCAGATGTACGATCACGACAACATTTTCACCATTGACAGCACTGCAAACGTGCGTGCCGACAGTGTGCCGATGATGAATGCATTCAAAACGATTTGCGCCGAGCCTGGGTTTGACAAGTACTTGCAGGATACGCTGGATCGCATCAGTGCTATCGAGAGCATTGGACGCACAAAGGAGCTCACATTCAAGGATCTGTGGTCAGAACAATCCGGCGATATCCGTGGTGCGTACGAGGCCATCTTCCGGGACAATAGAGGCCGGGAGACTGGGAAGCTGGAGTTCCGAGTGAAGCCTGATCCAGAGAAGGACGATGATAATGATGACGCCCAGCAAGACGGGAAGTGAACGAAAGGTAATGCAAACGTCTCATGAGAATCATACAAATTTTATCATTCAGGGACCTAGGTGCGCAACACAAATCGAACTACGGCTAGGTACGGCCAGCCATCACCACTGGTGAGCGAGGTGATCATCGGGCATCGACTCCTGTAGAGAGATGTGGTCCCGTCGACCTGTAGTGCCAAGAGAGCGCCTACCACAAGTGACTTGTGCCGAAATATCACGGTCTGACTCGCCAGTCACAGTTACGGCGGATAGGGACTTTCGAGGTGCCGTCTTAGCTAGGTTCCGACGAACAGGCAGGCATGCCCAGTAAGTGTCGTGTACAGCCAGGAAGCAGTACACGAGGCACATTGCCATCAAAACCCATATATGGAGGAACTGTGGAGCGACTTGTGTCTGTTAACAAGTACGATTTGGTCTGGTGTGCACTGTTGGAACTCAGAAGGCACGCTCCTCAAGCAGGTCTGAGGTGGTCTCTTCACGGAAGGAGCCGGATTGCAATCGACTTTGGAACTCAGCATCTGACCATGCTTGAATACGTGAATCTATTTTTTGTATAACTAGGTTTTGACACAATACGACCCCATCGAGCAAGCAAAAGATCTAATTGGGTATCATATGCATATGTACAGCAGCAAACTTAAACAGATAGCCTTCCTATGCATCAGATCGTCTCTCATCCCTCATCCCTCATCCCTCATCCCTATTTCCGCATCCTTGACGCCTCAATCTGAATCGAAATGCAAGATCATACTTGCGATCAATTGCTTGGAATCGCTACCTCATCAGCGCCGCCTAGTCTCTCTTCGAAACCCTCGAAGCCTCCTCTCTTGTTCGCAGCCTGTCGACCACGTTTCGAGTTCGGATTGGTTTTCCTTGTCTGCTTCTTCTTATTCGGCGGTTGAGCAGTCTGCCTACCTCCAGTTGTGGCTATGGTACTCGCACGATCACTTGGAGGCTGCACGCCCTCTTGCTGGACGGTCTGCTCACCATCCTGCCCTTCAATACTCGGCATGGCGATATCTGCCTGCCCATCTGTATTTGCACCCTCACCATTGGTTTGTTGTGAGATAATGCCCTCATTCCTTCGTCTCTCCTCATCCTCGGCCCGAATCTTCTTCTCCTCGTCCTCCATCTGCTTGTACACATCCTCAACATTCGTAAACTCGATCCCCGTCATAGACGAGTACTGATCAAGAGTGACTTCTTCCTTGCCGTTAAGTGCCCGCTTTACTCGATTCCAATTGCTTCTTTCCTCGGCGTTGTACTTCAATTTAACCTGTCGTCTATTTTTCCCCGGTATCATATTGGATATCATCTTGAAGTCCGTCCCAAACATTCGCAGGCCCTGGTAAAACAATTCAGTATTCACGTCGTCCCAGACCTGACCAGGCGGGATCCTCTTCTTTGGGGCAATGGAGTCCTGTGTGACTCGGGTGAAAATATCACGTACTTCAAGTACCTGTCCACCCTCCTCATTGGCTTCCCGGACCAATTGTTCTCTGTTATCAACAGTCCGCTCCTCGACAACAATCTGTCCGTTAACTATCACCTGCTGAGGCACGACAACACTGGTATCCTGGTTCGGCAGCTCCTTTCGTTTCCGGCTACGACCCTCGGCTGCCTTCTCCAGTCGTTCTTCATTCTCTCGTTTTCGGCGACGAAGGATCTCAGGCCAGTTTGCCGCCATCTCCTTCTCAATCGAGGACTTCTTGCCCCATTTGTGGTCGTCACAGAGTTCGCCTAGTTTGGTGGTTTCAGCTTCGATTTCGTACTCTTCAGCGTTCTCGGGGGTGCCACGGCGCTGACGTGGGGCAAGGTCTTCATTGCCAGTGGCGTTTGCTACAACTTGGGCGGCTTGTTCTTCGATGGTATGGGAGGTGTTGTTGTTGCGCTTGCGACGCTTTGAGGGGCGTGGCGTTGAATTTGCCTCTTCTGCTTCAGCTGTTTCTGCAGCCGGTGTGACCGGTGGTGCCTGGCTGGGTGTTTGGGAAGCTCGAAAATGATCAAACCCACTTTGTAGTATGGTGGCAATCCGTTGGAATGCTTCTGCGTGTTCTGACGTTTGAGACGAGATAGACGGCGCACGTTCTCGTGTAGGTGCGGTAGTGTTTCTCACGGGACCTGAGACTTGTACAGGCGATGGGGTTGAAGCTGCTGCTGGTGTGGACGTAGGTGTGAGCTGAGCAAGAACCACACTCTCACTGGCGTCCGGTGGTACTTTTCTTCTGCTTCTTGGATGTACTGGCTCTGGGGTCTGGTTCACATTTCCGCTCTCAGGCTCCTGCTGTGGTGTATCGCCGTTTAGCACTTCTTCCTGAGCGGCTGTATCTGTTTGTACAGATAGCCGTCCTGGTTCCACGGTTGACGCGATTCTTGCCGACTCGAGTTGCCGAGGGCCCTGGGTGGTGCTGGGTATACGGTCGGCATTTCGTTCACTTATCTGCTCAGGCTCGGTGCTTGGGTTCGAAGCTAACTGCGTAGCCGGAGGAGTGGGTTGCTGAAGGTGCGGGACTATATTCGATACAGGATGTGAGGGGAACTGGCCTCTTTCACCAAACGCAGTGCTTGGAGCAAGAGCGGCTTGGACAGGTCGGAACCTAGGTTGCTGATGTTGGCTTGCCTGTTCACTATTTAGAGTATCGCCATCCTTTCCTACCCTGACTTCAGCGGGGCGCCCATTCTCACTTTCAGCATCAGTTGCCGAGCTATTGGGAAAGGTCGTACTTTGGTTGACAGTTTCAACCACGTCGGATTCTTGCGAAACAAGCCGCGTTCCTTCCGGAGCAGCGGTCGCGAGAGAAACATCATTCGTGGTTTCGGCGGTCGGGTTCACTTGTTCAGAAGCAGCAGCAGCTGGCGCTCGTCGAGGGACATTCCGTCGGGGCGCAGCTTTTGGAGCAACAACCTTACCAGGCTTGCGGACAAGACTAGAGAATGAAGACATTTTGGACTGGCATGTGACATAGAAAGCGCTTGTGGCTAAGCAGCATCTTCGCTTTGCAGTACGTATAGCGTCGTCTCTTGACTTAGGAAAGCAGTAGCTCCTGCCATAGTTGAAAGAGTGTTCTTGCCTGAATCACCATGTTTCTGACAGACTGCGGATCGATTCACGCTAGCCGTGAATGGATTGGCGCCGAAATTGTCCCGACGTTGAATTTGGACTTGACAAACGAGTGTTTCTCATCGACAATCTGCGACGACTATATCGCCATCCAAAGCTGTCATATCAATGCGACTCTCTACATAATATATCCACGACCCATGTCATCCAGTTGTCGACAAGATATCCAACCCCCACCCACTTTCTCTCATGACGGCTGTCAGCGTAGCCCCTTCTCTTTCTCATTCCGACTCCAATCTTGCGAAGATGGACGACCGCAAGAGACCTCTTGAGAACAGTGACTCTCACCATCCCTCTAAGAAACAAGCCACATCGACCAATGGCGCCGGCAGAAGTCATCCCGATGACTCCATGCCATGGAATCAAGACCTTGAGGTAATATCACAAACCCTTCCTCCGAGCGAAACACGGGCTAATGCCATATCTTGCTGCAGAAATTCCAGAAAGACGCCCTGCTACGACAATTAAATGAGTACAAGCGAGAGCGTAAAGATCTCGAAACTTCGATATCAGAATTGCGCAAGCAGTCACGCGACCACGATGATCACATTCGAACTATTGATGCATGGCTGAAACAGCTGATTGATGAAGTGAAGCTGTTGATGCCAGAAGAGGACGATGCAATGGAAATAGACTCGATACCCTCGTCGCTGCAATTCAACGATCAGAAGGATTTTGAACAACATTTACAAAGTCATGCATCCAACATCCAGTCACTAATCTCACGCCTCTTTAGCAAAACCAAAGCTTTTTCACCAGAAGTGTCAGAACTGCAAACTAAATTATCAAAATTGCTAGCAGCTGAGAAGGAACATCTGGCCGAGTTGGAACGCTTACGTGCAGAAACCAGAGATTTGGATGAGCGCCTTCAAAATGCTTCATTGCGATATATGGTTGCAGAGAAGAAGTTGGACCGCGCGAAAAGTGTGACCGCGGCGAAGCTGGACAAAGGACTACTAATGGGAGGTGTGAACGCTGCGAAGGCCGAGTCAAATTCAGTCAAGCGTGAAGAAAGTGCAGTCAATGGGGTTTCCGACCATAGTGAGGAGCTAGAAGAACTGGAGTCTGAAGTGAAGAAAACCACGGCCATCAATGAAAAACAGCAAGAGCAAATTGCGAAACTTGAGGAGGAGAATGCTCGACTAAATACAAAGGTAACCGAACTTACGACCAAATCTTCAGTCTTCACCGACGACGATTATGCCAAAACCGAACTGTACAAGCAGCTCAAAAGTCAGCATGATGATGCAGTGAAGAAACTGAACGACCTGGAAGTGACGAGCGCTCAATTGCGAGAAGAAAATAGCAAAATTCAGACAGAAAGAACTGCGCACCAGTCTCAGCTCGAATCAGAAAGCAAAACTACTATAGCTGAGAAAGAGGCTCTTTTGGCACAATCAGAAGCGACCCTAGTTCGAGTCAGGAACGGTCGAGATGAGTTGTTGGCCGACAAAGCGATCAAACAAGCATCTCTAGACGAGCGGGCAGATTCTCTCAAGAAGCTGAAAGAATTGTCGTCCGCGCACGAAGAGCGAATCAAAGCTCTAGAGTCCGAAAATGAACGCTTGACCACCCAAGCAGGTAATTTGATGGCCGTTTCATCGGAGCTCGACTCTCTGAGTGTTGAGGAGATACGTTCAAAATTCCAAGAACTGGAAAAGAAGTATTCCCTGCTCAACGGAGAGCTTACTTCCATGTCAAATGCCTATCAGAAGACTCAGAAACTGGCTAGTCAGAAAGTTGCCGAGTATACAGCGCTCGAAGAAAAGACGGCAAAGCTTTCAGCTGAGAAGGCCAAGGCAGATCAGAAATACTTTGCGACCATGAAACTCAAAGAGGCGCGGGATGTGGAAGTCAAGACGTTGAAGATGCAGACTACGAAATCCTCGGAATTAATATCGCAGCTTAAGGATGCCGAAGCCGCATCTAGATCTCTTCTTACTAATCTAGAGAAACAACTGGCAGAACTCAAGACAGCGTTGACTGCCAAAACGGCAGAGCACCAATCCGTCTCCAAACAGAACGCCAGCCAAGCTTCCGATATCGCACGCTTGAATGCCCAGATCACGGAACTGAAGTCAGCGCTAACTGCCAAAGACGCCAAGCTCAACAGCACATCCACTGCTTGCCGATCAGCGGAAGTCGAGGTCGAAGGGTTGAAGGCAAGCCTTGCGGACACGCGGAAAAACCTCGAGTCTTGGAAGAACAAGACTGCTCAATCAGAAGAACACGAATTATTGCGACAGTTTGCATATTGCACGGTATGCCGGAAAGAGCTGAAAGATACGGTGATCAAAACCTGCGGTCACACCTTCTGCCATGGCTGTGTTGACAAAGTAGTGCAACTTCGGTCAAGGAAGTGTCCCAATTGTGGCAAGCCATTTGGCAACAACGATCACCAGAGAATCATCTTATAAGGACTACGGGACCGAACCATGTACAAAGATCTCCTCCAATTCAGGCGACAAGATGGCGTACATGACGAGGACATATGAGCGTGGAGTGGGGATTCATTCTTGGATATCAGGATAGTGATGTGGCGTTCAGCGGAGTCGCTCGCCCTGTGCCATCATCGATTGCCCCCCGAGTGCCGTTGGAAAGAGCCACCACGATCGAAAAAAAGCTACACTTGCCTGTTGACGGATGGCTTTGTCCAGGCATAGAATAACATGTAGAAATTATTTCATTTTCACGCTCTCAAGTTTCCGACATCAAATCAGCTCCTGTCTGTGTATACTTCCCTCACATCATCGTCCGTAGCCTGCTCGTTCACAGAACCAGGTAGCTCCTCGGTCTGTTCCTCATCTGCACCCTCCCTTTGCTGGTCAAACTCGTCCTCTGCACCTTCAATCTCCATACCTTCCACCGGAGGAAAGTGTAGCTCCTTCCAGTCCTCGATCTCTTCGATAATACTCTTGAGTCGGTCTCTAATACTGTCAACCGCAAACGTGCCAAGCAGGAGTCGCAAGGGAGGAAAGGTGCAATGTCCCAACTGCCACACCAGTTCCGCAGCTTTCACTGCAGATGTCGGTTGATTGTCACCGATCCATTGCAACATCCTCTGTGCATGACTCGCTGGCGCATCCTGGCTCGCGTAGTGCTCTGACGGTTTCAGTATTCGAAAATGCTGGAACTTCTTTCCCGAGGCCGTATGTGCACCGTTCATCGGATTTTGGCTGTACCATCCAGGGGATGTGACACTTAGCCGGTCGTCCCGTCGCATGTGCCCTGCAATTACTAAGGTCAACTTGATATTGAAGCTGTCGACCTCGTACAGCATCGACTCGACCAGTCCTTCAACAGCATATTTTGTTGCACAGTACGGTCCAAGTCCTGGCACACCAAGTGCGCCGCTTGTACTGCTAAAGATGAGATATCGCCCAGCCTCGCGCTCGCGGAAGTAAGGCAGAGAAGCCTGAATGATGTTCAATGTTCCCATAAAATTCGTCTCAAACTGGTTCCGGATTTCATACTCATCCTGATCCTCACATGAGCCAATCACACCGTAACCGCTACACACCGCGATGATGTCTACATCCAAGAAATACTGCAGGGCTTGTTCGAAGACGCGCTGGACAGAATGCTGAATCCGGACATCGCAAACCAGGCCCATGTAGTTCGGATTGTCTAGATACCAGCTTTTCATCGAGGAGAGCGTGTCCTCGAGCTGACGACCCACCGCACACACTTTGTCGCCATGGCTCATAGCTGATTTGACGAGCGAAAGGCCCATGTGGCCAGAGGCCCCAAAGACAAGCCATGTCTGCTGCTTGGTTGGGTTTGTCGCCGAAGGTGGATCAGTGCTTGCTGGTAGTTGAACATTGGGGAAAGAGAGTCCAGCCGGTGAGGTGGCTACATCTTGGATGGGAGATGAGTTGTTTCGATAGGACATTCTCTTGACGTCCAGTTCACATCATGTCGCTCGCATCAATGATTGTCTCACAATGACTGCAGTCCTTCTTTTGACGCTGCACACTATCGTCTCGGATATGCCCTGGGAATGTGATCTTGTTGCGCCGCTTCTCCGCAATCTTGCTGCTAGCTAAGCAATGATGTAGAATTCTAGCCCTGCTCCAGAGTGAGTTTGCTTGATTGAAAGGTAAATTCAGGACAAGCAGAACCGTTGCGCTATGGATGCTGGCTTCCCGACTGAGTTTCCGTCTTTCAGTCATTACAACTTGCTTTCAGGCTTGGGCAGCCACAAGCCTCACCGATCATTCTTAGCTGCTGACTTGGTTGGTCCTGCCTCCTTGTTGATCATGCTTGGGAGGCAAATGATGTCCAGGCTGAAGCTGAAATTGCTCCATTGTAAATAATCGAGTCTCCTGCCTCAATGTCCTTCTTCACTTACAGCTCAGACTCACTCTGGATCCATCGGCAATAAGCATCATCTTATATCCGCGTATCGATACGACCGCTTGGCAGAGGGCCAAAATTTGACCACCGTTCAGCAGCGCATTCTTGATCACGATTGGTCGGTCACACAGCGTAGAGATGAGCATCTGGGGGCATGCCTGCAACGATCCGAGCCGAGCTGTAACACAGCCTGTCTGACAGCGACATTGTCGGCACGAGCACCTGCTCAATCAAGCCACAGGCCATGGCTCCGCCCGCCAAAAATCCGCCCAGCAGCGGCCTTCCCAAAGGACCCGCCAAATTTTCCAGAAAGTTCAGTAGCAGCGATAGGTCTGATAGGCCGTCGTACGCCGAACCTGATGATTACCTGCCATCACTAAGAAAAACACAGCGTTCCACAGCCTTTGCTTCTCCACTTACCTTGATTAACGAAGACGAGGCAGTCCGACGTGCGGGAAGCAAAGGTTCGCCGTTAACCGAAGAAAATCTCCAGAATCTCCAGGCATCGCACGAGGCAGATTCTCCACCGGACGACAAACGCTTTTCTAATCCCAGTCTTCGTGCGTTCATGCGGAAATCGAAGTCGAGGTCTCCAGAAAAGAAAAAACCCGACAAGAAGAAAAACAAGAACGACGACGAGCATCCGTTGAACTTGCCACCTGAAGAGTTACGGCGGTTGAGTGCGAGAATGGCGAAGGACGAAAAGCGGGCGTCGACGCAGATGGACGTCGACGTGGAAAGTGATTTGCAGCCTGATGTAGGCAGTCAAAATTCTCAACCACCTACGCCGGGCTCGAATGCACCTGGCGCGTTTCCCTCCTCCGAACACGAATCTATCACCGATGATTTTCGAGAACAAACCAAATCACCCACACCACCACCGCATCGAGTGAATACCCAGCCCAAGGTGGACCCCGAGGCTGCAAAAGCCTCAGGAAACAAATATTTCAAGAACAAAGACTATAGTCGGGCTATTGTAGAATATTCAAAGGGTGAGAATTGCCTCTGCGGTCTTTCCTGTGACCCACTAACAAGTCCCAGCTATTGAAATGGCTCCAGGCAACGCAACATACCTATCGAATCGGGCAGCTGCATACATGGCGAACTACCAGTACGACGCTGCTCTGGCCGACTGTCTGCAAGCGAGCCAGCTCGAGCCTAACAACGAAAAGATTCTTCACCGCTTGGCGAGAATCTACACTTTCTTAGGCCGACCAAACGACGCTCTCTCGGTCTACGCACAAATACCTCTCGCCTCGGCTGCAGATACCGCCAGCGCTCAGAAGGCGAAGCGGGCCATCGAGATAGCCGAGAAGCAGATTGATGCAGCAGACGGAGATGGCAAGATGGCAGTGTGGAATATTAATCAAGCAAAGCAAACTCTTGGCCTTGGAATCCCCATGCCTCGAAAATGGCGCTTTCTCGTGGCACGAGCAAACTTGAAAGTCGGCTCCGCTAACGGCCTTGGTGAAGTTCAATCAATTGCTCAAGACATGCTACGAGACAATCCCACCGATGCTGAAGCCATGGTTATTCTTGGACTAGCACTCTACATGAAAGATGACAAGGGCCCCGATAACGTGTCTGATTACAAGCGAGCAGAGGATTGTTTCAGGAAGGCTTTGCAGTTCGATCCAGACAACAAGGAAGCTAAAGCCGCTCGACAGATCGTGAGAGCCATGGATGCAGCTCGAACGAAGGCCAACACTCTTTACAGCAAGAGAAGCTGGAAGGAAGCAGCTGATGCTTATACTGAAGCGCTCTCAGTCGATCCCTCCAATGGCATAACCAACGCCAAACTCCTTGGCAATCGAGCTCTCTGTCGGATGCAACTTCAGGATTACGATGCAGCCAAAGCTGATTGCAGCCAAGCCTTGAAGCTTGACCCAACCTATGTGAAGGCGAAGAAGACTCGGGCTAAGATCGTTGGCCACGCAGGTGACTGGAAGCAAGCAATCGATGATCTGAAGGCTGTGCAAGAAGAGTTTCCAGATGACCCTCAAATCGCCCAAGACATTCAGAACGCTGAGCGGGAAATCAAGCTGGCCTCTCGAAAGGACTGGTACAAAATTCTTGGTGTTGACAGAAACGCAGAAACAAAGGATATTGAACGAGCATACAAGAAGAAAGCTGCTGTTCTACATCCTGACAAAACCGGAGGTGACAAAGAGAAGGAGGCCCAGTTTAAGGAAGTGCTTGCGGCCAAGGAAATACTTTCTGATCCACAGAAGCGACATGCTTTCGACAACGGGGCTGACCTCATGGAACCTGGAATGGCTGGTGGCTCACCCTTCGGTGGTGGTGGTTTCGGCGGTATGCGGGGAGCTCAAATAGACCCTGAGATCCTATTCAACATGATGAACGGTATGAACGGCGGACGAGGTGGTGGTATGGGTGGTGGATTTCCAGGCGGTTTCTCATTCTCAACTGGCGGTCCAGGTATGGGCGGTGGAAGAGGCGGCTTTCCATTCTGATCAGAACTTTTAGAGAATCAGCCAACTCAGCAGAATCAAGAAGGCCAACAGAACCAACGAGGTGCCAGGGCTAGTGCTCGAGGTGAGAACAAATCCCAGCAGAACCATTCAAGTAGTCCGAGTTTCAAATCAGCACAATCAACAAAATCAGCGAGGTGGCATAGGCAGCGATTGAGGCATTGCTCAGTCCTAGCGAAGCCCAAACTGCAAGGTGGCATGGTAAGTAGTTGGAACAGTCATCTTTCTCAGAGTGATCCAAAAGCTCAGCAGAATCAGCAAAACCAGCGAGGTGATAGAGGAAATTGGCGAACAGCTCTCCACTTCACAGTGGAGCTGAAGAGGTAGCATGAACATTGCTTGAGGCTGTCGCCAGCCTCAATAACGCCAACGAGACCAAGCCAATCAAGATCCGGTGTGGGCAGTGGTTGAGATAGTCCTCTGTTCTTCGGCAGCCCGAACCACTCTTTCACTAGGCAAGCTTACATCAGTCGTGCTGCTCCGCACCAAAACCAGCGAGGTAGACGAGAGCCCGCTACATCAGTTCCTCTGCAACATCCAATCAAAAGCACAAAACACACACCAGCTGCTGATTTCCACTGAAAAGTTCAAGATGAAACCTATCAGAACACGACAATGAACGAAATGGAGTATACGACCAGATCCTTTTGTGTACAGCAGATAGACAACAACGACCACAAGCAAGCAAGCGAGCATTGAGCGGCGTCCTCGAGCGGACATAGCATAGAAAGGCGTTCTTTTTTTCTCTTTCGGACTCGCATGACACAGCTGAACAGGCGTCCTCCACACGATGCATGGTATCTTGAGTACTCAACTGCATAGCATAACTGCATAGGGTATGGGGAAAGAGATAGATCCTGGTCAATTCAATTAAATCGAAATCATACAATGTCTTCACTGGCGTCCGATCACATTGCGCTTCAATCTTTTGCTGACGTTCATTCCACAAAGGGATGGACATGATTTTTTTTATGCGTAGATGTAGTCATTAGTGTCTTACATTCCTTATCATAACGCAAGCTGGGTATCGTACACAATCGTAGTCGTACAGCGTTTTCACTCATAATCTTCGTGCTTGTCGTCACCGTCGTCCTCTCTCTCCGAACGGTCAAACGGTCTCGGAGCGTTGCGTTCCGATTCTTTATTGCTGTCTCTCCTTATCCCACCTGCCCACTTCGCTCCCCCTTATTCTACCCCTCCTCGACAACGCCATTGGCTTCGTTTGCGTTAGAACCTTCTATATCCAGCTTTACAACCCCACCCAACGTCCTGACAAGCCGCTGTTCAAGCTCGTCCCTCTCCATCTTCACAGGCCGTCTCGGCTGAATCCTCTCCCCGTCTCTCTCCCGGCCTTCACCATCACCATCGTCTTCCTCCTCACCACCAACTTCCGGCATCTGCAACCCGCTCCCAGACCCATCGACCCCGAAGCCATAAACCCCTCTCACAAATCCCGCCACACCCTTTCTTCCGATCTCACGCTTGCCCCGTGGTCCCACAACCCATTCCACGACTTCTTCGCCAGAGCTTGTGTCTCGTCGCTTCTCGACATAGCCTTCTTTGATCATCCTGGCTAGGACTTTTTCAACTGTCATGTCGAGTGGAGGAGGGGCATAAGTATCTAGATCCAACCTTGCAAGCCACCGATACAACTTCGCATCTGACAGTGGTTCTGTAGTGTCGTCTGCTTGCTGTATTTGAGACTGTCCGCTACCTCTCGCTCGCTCATTCTGTGTATCCGCCGTCCCGGACGGCGTATGCAAGTATATTAGTGACACGATGATAGTGTATAGTGCTGCGTAGGCGGATTCTGTAGCTGGATCTGGCGCCCTCTGCGGCATAAATAACTCTGGATGGGCTCTGTACGCCGTCGGCAAAGTCGACACCAGTATCCAACTCTGCGCGCCTGCAACCAGATCCCTGACTCTTGACTGTGTTCCTGACCGTATCTCGTCATGCTTTGCACGCTGTGCTTGCGTCTCCTTCTGGGTTGCCTTCTGACTCGCTGCCTTTCGTCGATCCGCCAGTCCTGTGCGTTCCCTGCTTGGTAAATCGACCATTTCCATCCCGAACACATCCCTCAAGGTCTTTTGCGCACCATTGAACACAGTCCTGAAATTCACTCTTGCACTCACATTGCCGCCCGAGGCGGGGTCTTTCAAGATCTTGGCATTAATGTCTGTACGTCGGATGGGCTGGCGGGAGTATTCGGCTGAAAGGGCTAGGCGGACGAGTTTCTTGACCATGATCTGAACTTGAGACTGTAAGTCCTGCGCCCGGTCTCCGGCATCGGAACCATCGTTCTCCACATCGGAGCGAGTGGCATCGGAGGGCGGAGTGCTGCGACGGGGCTGCCTGCGATTCAGTGTGGAACGTGGTTGCTGTTCTTCCGAGTCCGAGTCCGAGGCGTCACGAGAGATAGCTTCAGAGCGACGTTTGAGAGTTCGTGGCATGTTGACATGAGAAATAGGAGTGAGGACAGGTCACGGCCTGCTGAGGATGGGTGTTCCGCTACACTGCATAGTCCAGAAGATGCGAAAGTGTGGAGAGCGAAGAAGCGCGGTGCAAAGGACGCGCCGAGGCTGGCTTAGCCTTGTTTCTGCATTATAGCATTCACGATGTAGCACGTCGTGCCCGCCGTGTGGACGCCCGATTGGACCGCTAGAAGAATTGGATCAGATTATCGAACCGCATGTACAGTGAAAGTACAGAACTGGCCGAGCCATCAATCAAGTGGTTCGAAGAGGGTGCAGCAGCAGAGGGCCAGAAACCCAGGTCCAGCTTAGGCGAGGTGTTCAGCATGAATCTGGACTCGTAGGATGAATGTTGTTGCCGTCCAACTGCTTTGCATTTCCATTAGAAGGAGTAAGGGAAAAGTTCAACTGCTGTAACTGTAATCCGAAGCAACGTTTAGAATGGAAGGTACTTCACCAATTCCGTGCAACGCGTAAGTACGCCCCATCATTCATACACTTTGTCTCAGAAAGTAACTTCTCAATTGAGGAAAGTGCTGCCGATCCGCTTAAACACCACGGCTCGTGGCGCATCGTAAGCTCATTACTAATGGCGCATTTGGCAAACCGAGTATTTCGATGCTTCTAGGCCCGAGTGTTCTGCCACTTCCAAATCGTGGACATCGCATCAGCTTTGTTAGACAGCTTATGATACTTGGTGGTCAATGCCAAAAATCGTGGAAGCTATGGAGGCTGTGGTGCTGTGAGATAACTACAAAATGACCGCAACGATCGAACTTGCACTTTTGGGCACCATTTAGCATCTTCTGGTGCTTGCCTGGCTTACTTTAGGCACCATCATCCGAGCTCGTTCAAGACGGCAAGCAACTAAAGCACGCCAAACCATCCTCATCTGAGCCCCCATCGATTTTTTAAGAACCTTGGCTGTGGTCACAAGATATGCACCGTGCTAGTGTTTTTGCTAAATTCGGCCCGTCGCTTAGGACAGTGCGGGTACTTCGAGGAGTTTTGCTGCGGCTGAAAAGCAGTCATTAATTAGTGATGACCACCTCCACAATATCCCTGCACCATTCTGGTCCTTGCTGATTTCCAACCTGAACCGTTGAGGTCGCCACAGCACATCGATATAAGTTTGTCTGCTGTTAAAATTCGGTGCTCAAAGTCCTAGTATACATGTTCCTGTCCATGCAGTGCCAGCGAACTGCACGTAGATAGTGCTAAACCAAGCAGAGAGTATCCTATCGAAACATAGTGGAAGTTTGTCAAAACACCAGATTTCAACATATCAACAATGTCATACCAAATCTTGCATAACGAATCCCACTCAGGAACGCCCTTCCTGGGCGGCAACGAGAAAGAAACAATTCCACAGACCGCCTACCATCCAGGCCGATATGGAGCAGACAGTATTCCCATGAAATCTAGTTACGAACCCCTGCGGAATTCGCACAAAAGTCAACATCAGGACCACTCGATCGCCCTCAGACGCGTTCAAAAGCTGCAGCGTGTCAATGGCATCTTTGGCACCGTGTTGTCACTCGGCAGTAGTGTCCTTGCTGCAGTTATGGCTAGCATCATCGCCTATGTCCTGTACAAGTTTTACACAACAAAAGATATTGCTGCACCGCAAGTCAATCGAACATCACCTTGGGCGACAGGCACACAGCTATGGCCGGCTTTCCTGCTTGCTGTAAGTAGTGTCCTGACACTTCTTGTGGAGCTTGGAGGCACAATTGCTGCTTGTTGCAAGTCGAGGTCGAAAGGAGCCGGGAAGGCCGTGAGCACGTTCGAGAATATCGGGCGTGTGATATTTGTGGCTCAGTGGTTAGCCGTCGCTATCCTGTACCGTGTCGGCAAGACCACTAAGGACCTGTGGGGTTGGAGTTGTGATCAACGGGCGGACGAAATTCAGCAGTTCTATCCCCAACTGGATTTTCAAGCTCTGTGTACCACTCAAGTAAGTGATTCACTCTCTGTTTTAATGATTTCTGCTGACCCTCTGTAGACTGTCGCTTGGTATCTTGCAATAGCAGAATTCGCCGTAAAGATAGTGTTGATGGTTGTCGGGCTTT
The DNA here is from genome assembly GCA_030247915.1 of Neophaeococcomyces mojaviensis. Lineage (NCBI taxonomy): Eukaryota > Fungi > Ascomycota > Eurotiomycetes > Chaetothyriales > Neophaeococcomyces > Neophaeococcomyces mojaviensis. The sequence continues at coordinate 10,176 of JAPDRQ010000220.1, read as the reverse complement.
GGTTGGTGACTAGAATCAAGAAATGGGATCTAGTAAGCAAAGGTTTCGGCATTGTGCAGGAGGGTGTCAGCTTGTACGCATAGTGCTCATTGACCTGGGTGCCTTCCACGCTGTGTAACTTGGAACAGAGGACTTTACAATTGATCTCTTGTTCGTTTAAATCCACTTTTTGAGTAGTCACGCCCAAGATGGCCGGCACTTCAATTTTGGAACTTTTCTCGTTGCTCGTCTGAGGCTGATGAAGGCGGAGGGAAGGCAGTTGGAGGACCAAGTCAGTGTTGAGAGGTTTGGCAAGCCCATCAACAACTCAGAGATTCAAAATACAATAGAGGTAAGGACGACAAGCTCAGACAACATAGTTTCGTTGATGAGGTGCTTTTTGCTTGACTTTTTCGAGTATTTGACCGCTCCTCTTGGAGCAGCGAGATGACCGGCAGAATCATCTCGTCGCTAGAGGGAATCTGTACCACTTGATGTTGCAATACAGCATTTCGTAGAGGCTTGTAGCTCCAAGCGGCTATCAGTATGGGCCGCCACCCACATGGCTTCTTGTCATTACTGATGTGGCTTTGTCAAGCCAGAGACTAAATTTTCGCCATCTGTCAACAGTCGTGTAGGGAGAGAGTCTCGTAGGTCAAGCAACCAGTATGTGTCTGGGTTGGTCACTTGTGTCTAGCTTTCGTAAGCCTCCTGCCATGGTATGGCGTGCGCCACTATCTCAGTTCAGCTCGGACAGCTTTGATCTCTGGTCGGGAGTTTTTCAATCCTAAGCATGACGCTAACGTCTCACAACAGCAGTTCCTGCCATGATTGCTCATAGACAGGGAGCTGAGATCATAGCCAGTGGTCACGTGAGTCTTTGCCAAGGTTAGCAGCAAGGAGTAGAGAGGTGTAGCACAATATGGCTAGATGTTACTGGTGGTATGTGGAGGTATCGGCAAGCAAGAGATATTTCTCACGATACTGATGATGAGTATCTGCCAGACTGTGAAATGATACGTAGAGAATCAAACTGAAATTTACTCAATGATTCGCCCTGATGGCACCAGCCTACGGAAACTGATAATGTGAATACGTCAAGCACTTTTGTGTAGCCTTTTAGCTCCGTTGGAAACCGCTTTGGTTTGCTGTGAGAATATCCACGAATACGCCATATCGTCAATTCCCACTGTGTTTAGCCATCCGTTCCGTTTATGCAAAGTTCATCCATCATCCTCTCATCAATCATCACTGGCACCTGTCGAATCACTCCCCTCGCTCTCTGAGCTGCAACACAGATCCGCTTCCTAGCGGTCGTACGCAATTGGGAATGATGAATTGTATCCAGGAGGTTTTGCACGAACTTTAGGGTCCTAACCGTACTTCTTGACAATTTCCTCAACCTGGGCAGCAAGTGCTTCAGCTTCGTGTGGGTAGTGAGCTTCGGCGTAGACACGAAGTACGTCTTCAGTACCTGAAGGTCGTGCGAAAGCTCGCCCCTTGACATAACTTGCGACGGCCTTGTTGATTTCGTTTTGTATTCCCTTTGGGGACTCGAGTTTGCGTTCGGCATCTGTTGTTCTGAAGACACTTCGATCCTTCACGGTGACACGAACGAGCCTATTGGGGAGATCTTTGTAGATACCGAGCCAGTTCTCTGGCGTCCAAGATTTGTAGGCGAGGACAACTTCTGTGAAGAGCATGTCTGAGATGGCATCGCCGACGGTCTGGTTAATTAGGTCGATTGAGGCACTCAGGGAATCGAGGGCATATTTCTGACCAGGATTTCGAGGTTGTGTTTCGCGGATGATCTGAGTGGCTTTCTCTGAGAAGAGAATTGTTCCGTGGCCATTGGCTTCGAAGTAGACACCAATATCGAATCGTGCTGCAGCATGGTGCAAGTGTTTGACACCAGTGGCTGTGACCTCGATAGGAACATCTAGAACCTTTTTGACGTATTCTGTCGAGGCGCCGTTTGCGTAAGCGGTTTGAACGAGACCAACTTTGAGCTTGTCGGCGAGACCTGCTTTTTCGGCCATCTCCTTGAGGAAGACAGCACCAAGTATGGCAATACGATCTCCGTCGAGGAGGTGAAAGCCGCTTGAGTCTGTGTAGTAGTACACAAGTCGATCTGCATCTCCATCAAGCGAGCAGCATCGATCATTGATGGCGGCTTTCGAGCCTGGAGGAGCTCTCTGTCGTGTCTTTACATAGTCGGCACCACACTAGAAGGGTCAGCTGTGTGAAAATTTGAGAAATACTGGAGTGCCTTACATCGTGATTCAGAACTTCCGGCTTAAGAATATCATCGTTAACAACCTTGATGTCAATACCACCTTCTTCGGACGTTGGAAGGTATTTGATGAGCTCTTTCAGCTTTGGGGCACCAACGCCATTGGCGCAGTCAACGATGACTGGTCCATTGATCTTCCTGCCATACATCATGGTCTTGAAAGCATTGGCCATCTTTTGGTAGTAACCTTCCTCGGTGGGTATGCCGAAAGGAACTGGGTGCTTCTGAGTGTTGATGCATCGAACCATGTAATGAAGTTGAGGTGTGGTGAGATAGCCATAGTCTTGGTAAGTAGCGCCAACGGCGTCAAGAGCAGCCTTGAGAGCTTTAACAAGACCAGGACCAGAGGGTCGAGTGTCGCGGCCAATGACAACGTTCGCTGGTCGGTCTTGATTCTGACTGATCACGCTGACAAGGATATCGTTGACGAACTGCTCGTAGGTTTTGGCAAGGTCGGCATTTTGTGTGTTTGCAAGTGTGGTCGCATAACCTTCCCAACTTTGCTAGATACAACTTCAGCATTTCTATGGCCATCGCGGATTTGGGCAACATACCTGCAGCATGTCTCCCTAGTTTGACGTCAGTACAGCTGTTTGAGCGTTCTGGTTCCCCTCACATACCATAGGATCAACTAGTTTCACGCCATTATCCTCGGGCGGGTTGTGACTCGCGGTGATCATGATACCGATGGTTGCCGATTTGAGCAACTTAGATCGAAGAGCAGCGATAAGGCCCACAGTGAAGACAACATGCTCCAAGCCTGCGTCCCTGTTGTGCCCTCCTGTTAGCTTATCATCACCTACGGTCGAACGTGTTCGGGGAAAGGATTCGAGCTCGGGGCTTACGCTTTCATGCGAAACTGTAGAGGTAAATATTAGTGTTCAATCAGCAAGGATATGAATGGACTTACTCCAGCGGTGCCATACTCGTATTTACGACCAGGAGGGACGGGGTACGGTAAGATACCAGCCGCGAGAGCATCAAGGACTCTCACGTCGAGTGAGACCACTGGCTTTGGCTTGTTGAATGGGGAGTCTAGGCCACTCATGGTGTGTCTCAACTGTATTTAGACGGATGGTGAGGGAAGGGGTGTCGAACTGAAAACAGGTGCTAAGACAAAAGTGTGAACAAAGCAATCGAGAGTGAGTGCGGGTTTGAGAGATTCTGGTTAAAGCCACAGACAGTGCTGTGTCAGAAGCAACGTAGAATTGCTGATCCTCAGGCACACCCTGGTGCACCCTGCAGCCTATATCCAATCGGAAAGTTGAGTGACTGTGTGGTGGTTGCGTGATAAAGGTTCGTGTCGAAGATAGTTCGCATCCAACAGACGCAGGTTAAGCTCCCTATGACATCGTTTCTCGGCACGCGGCTGATCCGCCAAATGCGGCTGAAATGTGGGGTGGTGCCTTATGCGAGCCACTTTTCATGCTTGTCAGACATCTAGAAAAGCCTATTTGTTTGCAGATGGGTGGAGGAGCTTGCAAGATTCTCAGAATTTGAGCCTAGTCGGAATTGGGTATTCCTTTAAGTGGTTTAAGCCTTTAATCTTTGTGAAGACATGTCTTCTTTCGCATCCCGGACCAGAAAGCTTGACTGTGTAAGCATAGACCTTGACCAGGATCGCTTCATGACATACCTGTACCACCAGATGGTCGGACCTACTGTTCCGAGATGCCACAAGCTATGCGCGTCAACCATGCGGCCCCACGGAGGGAAATCGAACAATTCAAGGCTCATAGCAAGGATGATCCAGGCAACGATAAGCCCAGGCCAGGCTGCCCATGTCTTTTGAAGTTTTCGATATTGTCGAATACTGAACCAGCTCCAAAGCAGATTTTGAACAATACCTGCAGCAACGTTGGCAGCCATGTTGTAAGTGTAATCCCACGACCATGCCGTAAGGTAGGTAACATGAGCAACATATAGCAGAATGCATGTGATCGTCCAGACTCGAAGAACGCTCTGATTTGTGGGCGTCGAACGATCTAAGCGGAAGACTCGGATAGGTGTGTAGTACAACCCATACATAACACTGGCGCCAGCACCGAAATAATCCAGCTTCTCGGTGATGCTAAAGTCTCGTGTGTGGAAGATCATACTAAAGATCCAGCTTGCAAGTCCAAAATAACCAAAACCCATGTAGTAAGGCCGAAGTGAATATTGGGCAGGTATTTCAGCCCGAAGTCGTTCCATGCCATGACGATGGGCCAGGAAGTTGAACAACGAAAACAACACAGAAAAGGGCTCCTGCATGCCGAGGAAGCGATAAAACGGCCACTTCCCGTGGAATTGAACCACTGGCTCCATCATGGGAGGATCTCGTGCTTCTCGCTCATCCGTGATGACATGTTGGCAGGTGTAATCGCATTCTTGTGGACAGGTCCAGAAGACCAAACGGAGACGGATTGCTAGCCAGGATGAGCTCCCAGTGTTCGCAAGACTATCTGTGACTTACGGAGTTGATTCTTGCCGGGAACGCAGTTTTCGGCTTTGCAAACCTGTTGTTATGAGCATTGATCGCCTCTTTGATTCGCTGACTGACCTCGACACATTCATGAAATTCTGGCAACCGATCGCCAAGAGAAGCAGAAGTGATTTGCAGAAGAGCGCACAGCACTAGCACCACAGAAAAGCAGCGCACTGCCTTGGGATTGATCATGGTATCTACGCTTGAGGGACAGTGAATTTGATCAGCAAATCTTGATTGTTCTCTCAGTTGTCAAGTGATTTGCATGATAAGTGCTTGTCGATCCAAAATACAACAATTCTTGAGATTATGCATTAGTTAGGGCTTGGGGTCGGATCAGGGTTGTGGAGAAAGGGGAATGTTAGCGTGGAAATAAGTGACCATACAGTTTCCGCAAAAATAGTAGAGGTCAAATCGCGCCCAAACACACGACTTTTGCACTACTCTTACGAAAAAAAATCTAGGAGATAATGTATTCTTTTCTTTAGGATATAGCTAACATACTATCTATATCACGGTGCCCTTCAGAGTGTTTCTTTAATTAAATATTTATCTTCCATTATTCATAGAAGGCTATATGGTATCGAACCAGAACTTCGGGTTAACTTCTCTCGATCTTAATATTCCAACACCTTCGAAGCCTCCGGATAACGAACCTGAAAGTAGATAACAAGTCCACATTTCGGTAAAACGAACACTACTTGTACCCTAATACTATAACACCTTATGCTGTTAAACAAAATAGCCCGGCATGCAAATCATGTATTTTGGTGTGATTTGACCTCTGTCCGGATACTTTTTGCGGGGACTGTATTTCAGGATCCAAAAAAACTCAAGTCCCCGTGCGCTTCACAAACATTGAGACACCAAATCATTCATTCATTCATATGTTTGATGACTCGGGATCAGTTGACTATATCCGGGACCAATCCTGCACAGCTAGTCTATTGTAGCCAGTAGTCTCCCTTTGAAACCACTGAACAATGTTGGAGTTGAGCAGCTGCGTTGAGAAAAACCAGATCTCGAGATCATAGTTTGCTCTTTCCCGCCGATGGGCTTGTCTTCATCAACGCCCGCCCATTGCTCAAACAAACTTTCCCACCATCCACTCTGCAGATGAATCGGACCTCCTCCCATTCACCCTGCTTCTCACCAGTTCTCCAGATCTCCGTGATGAGTTTGTCGCCTGGTTTGACAGGGCTAGCAAATCGGGCTTGGAATTCCTTGATGTTCGTTGGATCTGATCCACCGAGTTCCTTCAACAACGCATGAGCCGCGCTATTCCATGAGTAAAGACCATGCATGATCGCACCACCAAAGCCCATCTTCTGGCCTGGTTCCGGTGTTGCATGGAGAGGGTTGTAATCGCCATTCAATCTGCTTCACGTCAGCACTAGACTTCCAATCTTGATAGCATGTCCTTACCTGTAAAGCAGCGCACTCTCCTGGGTCAATTGATTCACATGTGTAACATCAGGGCTACTCTCTCGTCCCTTTGGTGGTGGGTATGCCGGCGTTGCTGGACCCTTAGGACCACCCCATTCTCCCTGTCCTACGAAGAAACCCTGACCGACTGCACGGCTGTAGACCTCTCCAGTGCTCTTGTCAACGATGAGTTGTTCGGTCTCAACAACTGTGCCAGGTTTGCCCTTGTCGTACACACCGAGAACTTTCGATCGGAGCTCGAAAGTCTTCCCTTCGGAGGTGGGTGGTAGGGGCTTAAGAAACTCGATCTTGCGTTGGCCGTCAACGACACGACGTGCATCGAGCTTCGGAACTCCGGGAATTGGATTTGCTTCTTGCGCAGCGTAGAAGTCTATCACTTCTTGGGATTTTTTCTTGAAGGCTAGTCCACCAAGTAAGCTTCAGATCATGCCAAAGAGAAAACGGTCAGAATTGCAGTAAGATCTGCGATGAGGCAATGCTCTGGGAGTACTTACGGAGGATAATAGAATATGTCGGAAAGACCGCGAAGTCTGGGTGAAGTTCCTATATTATTCTGTTAGATTGCAGCTTGTAGAGGCTATTGCTGTATGAACACACGTAGAGGAAGTGTAGCTCATCAGCTGTACAGCCGATGCTAGCAGCAAAGAGCAAGACGTCTCGCTTCAGCCACGAGACTTCTGTTCGCGGGTACTCAAAACCAACACCTGGATCGGGCATGTTGTATGAATTGCAGCTAGAGGGTGTGTGAGTTACTGAGGTCAAGGTCTACGAAAGTATCCTGCTTTGCAAGCTTCTCGATGCTCAGCGCCCGCGCTGAGTATTTGTCGGCTGCGCTTGCGGGGACTTTTGGGCAGGAGATAACTTGGGCTGGTTTCTCTCAAGCCGAGGTAACGAGGAACTTGGTCAAATTTCGGCTACAGAATCATAGAGCAGCAAGCAGCAAAATCAACACAAGTCTGCATTTTTGGGTGACGACTGAGGAACAAGGATCATTGCAAGTGCCTCATAGTCCCGGGAGAGAATAAGAACGATAATCGGTTGTACGGTTCAGAGAGCACTTCATTGCTCCTAGGACAGCGTTCCCAGCTGGTTAGTCCCTCCAAGCTGAGCATGAGAAAAGAGAAAAGAGAGCAGTCTTCTTCGGGTCGAAAGATATTTGACATCCATCTTTGTGATCATTATTCATAAGACTCAGCGTCAACTCGTGGGGTATCTTAGTACATAATCGTCGAGGCGCATGAAATTCTTTGTTTCCAGATCAGTCAACCGTATCGTCGTCAATGCATCTATGGCTGTCTGAGAAGATGCACAGAATTCCATAGCATGCAAACTTTTCCATCATATGTCTCACTCCCAATCTCCACTAACGCCGTGATATGCCGTACTCAGTACCCTTTGCTCAAAGCATCTAACACATTCTGTATTCACAAGACCCAGCCGCTTTGCGAGACGAATCGAAAGTCTCAAGCTCGTAATCTATTTTGATGTCCAAGTCTCGTTTGTTCTTCGCATTCGGTTTGTTTGAAAGAAAGCCTTGAATGGCCTCGCCCTCTTCCACAGTCAATACCTCACGTATGTAAAAGACTGTCTGCTTCCAGTGAGTATACTTGGCATGAGGACCTGTGGAGAAGCGAATTGGCTTGTGACATGCGCCAAAGTCGATATCGAACCATGCTATCAGTGCATGGACGAAATCATTGCGTTGACATTTCAAAGTAAAAGGCTCTGAGAACGCCAGGTCTTTGGTCTGGACCGTGTTGAGGTCAATGGTGAAGACAGGACATGGGTCTGTGACTAGCGCTTTCAGTTCTACAGTATCAACAAGAGGTTCTGTAAGGGCCACTTCCTTCATGGGTGAGTAGTCAAAGCCGTAAACGTTGTCCCAGACTGCTAGATGTTAGCACATTATCAAAACTTGTGCGCCAATCTGACGTACAGCCAATCTTATCCTCTTTGAACTCGCCATCTTCTATACCAGCCATGTAGATGGTAGCCTTGTCAGGGAAAATCTTGCCGCCTGTTCGCATGTACTTGTCTCTTGCATACAGCACAGTGTCCAGCATGCTCTCGTACAGCAGAAAATATCCCATCCATTCAGAGATGATGATGTCGACCTTCCCATCTGGCATTACATGCAAAGGCATTTCAACTTCTTCCATTTTTCCCTGTAACAGAGTGATACGGTTACCAAAACCGTTACGCTCCACTATTTGTTTGGCTTTCTGAATTATACTGGACATGTCTACACCAATGACATGTTTGGCTCCTGCTCTTGCAGCAAACATGGACAATATGCCGGTACCACAGCCGACATCAAGCACTACTTTGTCTTTGAAGATGTGTTTGTTCTGGTAGATGGCGTCCCGGTACGACCTCGTGCGCACTTCATCCTTTAGCATTTCTTCGTGGATGCCGTGATGGTCATAACTGAGATTATCAGAGGACGTACAATATGCAACAGTTCAGCTCACATACCTAGTGAAGTAGCGGACTTCAGAGTGCTCAAGACCTTGCATACGTTCTTCTGTGGTCATCTGTGCCATCTCGGCTACAGATGGACCAGTCCCGTTGGTCACCATGTCGTTGCACAAAAAGTTCGTTACCGATATGTCGCAAACTGCGAAGGAGCGGTAAACCAATCTCGAGCACAACTTTTGGATCAGAAAGTCTCGCAATAATTCAGATATTTGCAACGTTTGCGAGCGCCGCCACATGTAAGCGATAAATGCCAGCACAAGACCCAAAATTTATCTCAGGCTCTCAGGCACCTATCCCAGACTCAATAAACTAAAATGACGCCATACAAAATACTATCCCTACGCTAAAAGAGCTACCACCAAAAACCAATTTTGCATTTCGCATCCCATGCTATTGGCTCGTTATGTATTCGATCCCTTACGCCAGTCGCAGTGCAGCTCAAAGTTCTCTTTCACCACGTCTCATGCTGTTGCTGCTTGCTTGACGTCTGCAGAGCACGAATTAAGCTTTATCCAAAAACAATCATGCATACCTAATCTGGTAAGCTTGTCCAAAATATGGCTAGCGCAGAATACGACACTAGTCCTTAAATAGAGCTAGCGTCTTCCTGGATATCTGGCTATGCTGATCTCAAAACCTGTATGCTCCCCAGTTAATCATTGGTTGCCAGTTGCTCTTCCTATCACTCCACATTATTGTCGCACATTCTCTTGTTCAGGCTTACCTGATTACCCGGCTTATTCGGGCTTATTCGGTTCAATCGACTCAATCGAATCAATCGGCCCACCACCACAACTCCTGCACTTTCTGCCTCGAGAGGCTTCCAAAAAGAAGAAACAACTCATGCCAATGAGTCTGATCATGGACCGGTAGGGATTTGAACCCTAGACCTTGTACATACTCGCTGTCGATCGAAGAGAATAGTCTCATCAATGCAAAGCACACGCTCTACCCCTGAGCTACAGGCCCGATATGTGACAATTTTGGATACAGATTGAGAGTTATATGATTATAACCAACACTGAACCAAGGCTGGGCAGGGCTCAAATGAGGGGCCCGGAATTTTGTCGGTTCTGAAACGGGTACGAGACCATGGGCGAATAGAATGGCAAGCCAAGCTCCGATAGTCGGCTATTGTTGCAGTCTCCACAACCGTACTCAGAGACGACAACGAGACATTATTAGATCAAGATGCATACCGAGTAGGGGACTCGGTTAGGGCTTGCCATATTCGATGAAGTCGATTACTAGATTCACATTTAAATCTACTGACGGGCAGGAACTATTGGATACTGCATTTTCAGGTTGTCCAAGGAAGGCTATCAACAGGCAAATCGAACATACAAACAACTGTCTCACTCAGCAACATGGAGGACCCCAGTCACTATCTTATCGCGCAAAGAACAACCACCAGACCGATGGATTTGATCCTCTTCGTGAGCTCAAAGTGGAAGATTGCTCTTTGATCAGAATTCTCTTACAAAGCCCTCATGGACCTGTCCGAAAGCTCAAG